>JANJYP010002064.1:0-35031 GCA_024605115.1 Rastrelliger brachysoma | reverse complement strand
GTTTTACTGCTAATTTCTGAGAAGTATCTAGATATCAGATATATCTAGATATTTGTGTCAGTTCATAAGATTACAAGTCTTGAAATAAAACTCCTATATCAATCCTTGTGTACATCTTTTAGCCATTGCTTACTTTGTTGATACTATTATTAATATTGTGCTTCAGTTTGTTATTTTCTGAGGTAAACAGACAGTATTGTTATCATTTGTGAAATTGACTTTCCTGTGATTACTTTGGCATTTAAAAAGTCAACATGACATTCAATTAGTGGATTAGCCAATTGATTTTCAGTTAGGGGTTAGTTAGTTATTGGAGAACACTGGTCATATTATGCCTCTATTATATACCATCATAAAAGAGGATCTTTCATGCTTCAATTCTGTACAGATAAATCTAGTCCCAGGTCATGTGAGAATAATGGATGCTGACCTTTAAGAAGGTGAGCTGAAGGCGAAGAAAGTTGTTCCCCATTTCATTAATACAAGGTGTTCCTTCCTCTTTAGATAATGAGAGTAAATGTAATCAATCAAGTATGTCTCCTGCATGGGTGACAGACATATACTGAAAAAAAAAAAATATGGGTGTAGCACCTGTGACCTCACCCATTGATTTGGGAAGCCTGATTTGAAGCTCATCCTATGATGGCGAATGGATGGAGCCATCTTTGGCTGTTGTGGGTGTGTACTTTCCATATTTGGAAAAAAACGGGAGAGTCTAGCCTAGCCCAGCCGACGCTTACAAAGAGCTAACTGGTCTCTGACTCTCTGAGCCCTGTCACTCAACGTAACCAAACCCATGAATTTTAAGCCTCAATAACACTAAAATGGTTGTGGCACAAAAAAATTCAACTCCCCCAGAGTGTTCACAGAGGAAACTATCGGTAGAAAGAGCCAAAAAGATGTACCAGGCTATAAGTTTTTAAGCTATAAAGTCAGCCATTTTAATATGGGAATGAATGGAGACTTGCTCACTTCTGGTCCCAGCACCCAGCCGCCGCTGAAGACCTGCAGCTTTTTGAATGCGGAAGTGAGCTCCCCCTTGATGACAAACTGCCTTAACAATGACCTCTGCCCTTATTGTTAATATTTGTATCACAACAGAGGCTGAAACTGGCTTTGTGGTCACAGTTAATGAACAGCTATTGATCCTGGTAAATGGCATCAATAAGTAATAGCAGGTTCAAAGCTAAATGCAAAGCTTAAGTAAACTTAATACTCTCCATGGGCTGAAGTTTAACCTTTACCCTAACGTTAGCCTCATTTAATCTTGACACAAGATCTTCTGAATCTTTAAAGAAATAGGGGCTGGAAAAAAATGCACTTGCAAAACATTTGATGAGTTACAAACAGACATNCTCATTTAATCTTGACACAAGATCTTCTGAATCTTTAAAGAAGCAGGGACTGGAAAAAATACACTTGCAAAACATTTGATAAGTTATAAACAGACATGCACATAGTCAATTCATCACTCTCACTTTTAACCTCTTTCTGTAATTGCAGGTGTTGTTGTCTCACCTCCTTCAGCAACACCAGTCTAATTAAAACAGGTTAAATACTGGCAAGGACTAACACGACTGCGGGCATCACAAGTAATTAATACAATCCCTTTAANCATGAAGGTTAAACAGCAGGTTTGAGAGGGAACATAAAGTATCCGTTATGGGTTCTGTTGTCTTAAATATAATTACGCAATGATAATATGGTATTTGCATGCACTTTGTATACAAAGTGAGCACAACATTTGGCTAGCGCAAGGCAGTTACCATTAGTTGTCCTTGGAACAATGCAGTACACAGTAGAGGATAAGTGCACTTTAGTAGTATTTGTTACCATCAGGTTACCTTTCTGGTTCAGAAGTAGGAAGGATATCTGACAATGTGTAGATTATGAGAATATCAAGCTGAGTTGATTGATTGATTGATTGATTAATTGATTGATTACTGGACTGAAATGACTTAATCTATAGCTTAAGTCATTTTACAGGTAAAAAACTGCAGAAGTTTCTCATTTGTGAAGACTCTATGAGAGCAAATTGCTTGGACAATATCAACANTTACAGGTAAAAAACTGCAGAAGTTTCTCATTTGTGAAGACTATGAGAGCAAATTGCTTCGAGAATATAAACATGTGTTTTGGGACATTGTGGGGCCTTTTTCCTTACTTTCTGAGATTAATCAATACTGAAAATAACCAGTAGTTCCAATCCTAGCCTTGTTTTACTCATAGAACTGCTGAATATACTTTAATTTCCAAATTCTCCTCACAAGTGGATGAATAATTAAGTAAAATGTGGGGTGAAGTGTATAATTTCATGCTGGTAAATTCAAGAGAATGCAAAATATGCGCATATTAGCAGAGTAAATGTTTCCTTCATCCCAAAGAGAGTGGAGATCACAGCCCAGAATCTTTTCATTATGTGTAATGGACGGAAAGAAGAATGAAAGAAGAGAGGAAGAAAAGAGGAAATACATAAAGTGGGCTAGAGTGAGAGTGAGGACACTGTGAGAGAAGTAATAACATTCCTTCTAGTCTGGCCATGGACAATGTAGAAGTTATATCCTCTGAAAGTAAACTCCAGCGTCAGTGACCCTCTTTCATTCCCTTTCTTCTCTCTGTTCTTTTGCATCCCCTTCCCAACACAGAGTCTTCCCTCTCTTCTTGACAAGAGAGGAGGGTATAGTGGTCTTCAGCCTGCTGAGAACCACAGAACACTTCACAGCTGAGCATCACATCTCGCACACACATACAAGAGTCTTAAATGGAAAACTCGCAAATATACACACATGCACCCAAGTGCACCCAATCAACTCTCAAGACAGAAAATAATCACCAAGGGATTAAATCTGTGTGGCGTGCCTGTACAGAACGGTCACCTTGTAGATAAAACATATGTGCAAACAAACTGTGATATCACTTCTGGAAAAGGTAAAGACTGACCTATTTCTGCATCGTTCAATAATCAGAGCCCTGAATAGATTGTACAGTATCTCTGGTGAGTGTGACACTCTTGTTCCTACTCGCTCATGGCCCTCCCCATACAATTTAATCTGACAACGTGTGGCAAACTGGTTTCCTCTATTTATCTTGTTTACTATTTCCTTCTTCTGTAACTCCCTGCTAAATATTTGCTTTGAAAATATTTGAGTTGGGAATTAATTTACATAACAGAATCTGAAGTCTGTCTGCAGGGAAAAATCTACATGAACCAGCTCTGGGGAAAAAAGGAGGCAAGAGAGAAGAAAGAGGGGAAAAATAAAAGCACAGTGAAGTGATAAGACATTTATGATCTGATCATTTATGTAAGCAATCTGAATTGTAAACTGTACTACTTATGATATTTATGATTTCTCGCTACTTACTTTCATACAGATGCTATACAAAATACCATTTGTTTATAGTATAGTTAGTAAGTTTATATGTTTAGGGTTGCAACTAGCTATTATTTTCATTATGAATTCATTCATGGATTTTTTTTTTCCCCAATTAAAGTAAAGTACATTTTGAAATGAAAGATTGATTTTTTTACGTGGGTTATCCTGTCACTTGATTGTGATCAACACATGTGTTCTTCCTGTTATTGACCAGCGAGGAATTAGACACAGAAGCATCCCTGGAATGTCACACAAGGTCAGCGTCTAGCAAGACAGTCAGTGGCCAAGATTCAAATCATCTCTTTCTCTCTGCCATCCTTCATGCAGCAATATACTCAATAGTGTTATGAATCCTAAAGCCATTACATTAGAAAGTAATAAGCACCTTCTTGGTTAAACATAAGATTTATGGTTGTGCAGGTTTACTGGGTTACAGGGTTCAAAGGTCAGATCACTGGACTGTTGTTTGACCATGGATGAGAGGAGGTTTGTAATGTGCTAAATTGTCCTTTGAGTCCCTCTGGAGTCATCTCTACATGGACCACATATAGTTTAACTTCATCCTACATTCTGTTGAGTCCTGCCTGCTGAGCTCAGAGACTACTGAAGCATCAACATACAAATAATACAGGCTTCAAACACTTAAATCATTTCCCTTTCTCTACTTTTTGCCCAAGCTACACCCATCGGGAGATGGAGAGCCTAATGTGTTATGTAATATGCAGTGAAAGAGGGGGTGGAATAAATAGAAGAAATTGGCTGTCAAATTTAAGTGCAACTCAGTCTTCAGGGGCTCAACTCTTGTGATCACATGACACAGAACTCAAGGGTCAGAGGTTGGGTCACAGGGGCCTTGTAATTAGTCTGTCTACCAACCAACCATGTCTCATAGGATGGGCACCATTTATGGCATCTCACCCCTGACCTATGGCTCCTAGTCTCTAAAATAACCCTGCAGTGGTACACAGTGTACCGGAAGGTAGACTTTCACCCAAGAGAATAGAGGAGGGTCAGAGGGGAGGACGCACCAATGGCTCAATAGTATCATTCAGGCTAGAGTGCAGAATAGGCTCCTGTGTTCATTTCAAATCATGTGTGTGTGTGAATGCAGATACTTAACAGTCTGCTGTCTCTCATGAGAGTAACAACTGCACCCTAAGTCACACAAACCTGTGTAATCTTGCATGGCTGAGGCCACTCACTCAAAGGTCGCAATTTAATACCAAACTTGAACTGACTGCCATTTTGCCTCAATCATATCTGTTAGGAAACCACACATCTGAATGAGTTTTTCATTTCCCAGTGACTGATATCCAGAAAAGTGGAAAAATATTCCAGCTCAGATAAATCACCTATACAAATCGAAGACAAGTCGAAATGCAGTGTTTCTATAGTGTTCAACCGTTAAACAAGTTATAGCTTGTCCAGGGTGTTTAGGTGGGTTCTGGGCTGTACATCTGCTGCTGCAGCCCTGGGGTGAACAACAGGAAGCCACCTTCAGAAATGTGATCACACTGGTTTCTGTCAGTAGTGCTTTTGAGTGCAAAGCTACAGATGCAGATTAATACAGACAAACTACACCTACGCAAATAAGCACATAATTGTAGACAAATATGCACATACATTCCAGCAAAATGCCCTTTCTGCAGATTATGTAACTTGGTTGAAAAGAAAAACCTCGACCTCTGAGTCATTTTTCTGTGAACAGTGGACAGACAGCCTTGCCATCATAGAGTGTGATTCTGTACATGTGGGTGTTGGATATCATTTAATAGCAGGAGTTTTTTCTATTTCTTTCTAATATGATGTGCAAACATCCACTCACTGTCAGCAACAAAAGGACTGAACCCTGTAAGACTGGTTCACCAGTACTTTTGGGAGGAACATGCACAGCTGCTGTGCTACTGGTAACCTCTCCCTGAGGTGATGGCTATTATTGGAAGAGAATACACCTTAGACATAACCTTTCACCTGAAACTCTGTGCCAGTGAGGAAGTTATGGTCCACACCTTACTTAAAAGTAGCTTGTCTGTTTTGTGTTGGTTCAATTAAGGTTTGACCTGAATTTAAAGGTATTTGCCATGAAAGTTAATGATCATGTTTAATTCAATATGCTTTTGCCATCAATTAAGTTATTCTCTCTAGATAAGAGACACAAAGTTAATGTTCACACCTTGACTAATGAATCCAATAATAATCAACATTTAGGTATTTTGTGGAATCTGAGCTGAACAGTTTTTATGTGTAGCATGGGTCAAATATGCATTAAAATTAATTAATTATACAATAAGTCAATATTACATGGACACAGGAGCAAAAATATGATGCTTGGTCAACAGCTGGCTGGAAAATTTTCTTTGCCATTCCTTTGTATTCTTTTCCATTCATTGCTTTCATACTATACTTCATACTTTGCAGGACTCTCCTGCTGTCACACCCTCTCTTCCTCACTGTCAGCAGCACTGGTAGTCTCTATTATTCATCACCTCCACTCCCAGGCTATTTATACCAGCTTTTACAGTCAGTCTGCCTTTCTGCTCCACTGGCTGCATCTGTCTACACTAATACGGCTATTTCAACTCCCCTATGCAGTTTTGGGATGCTTGCAAATTCTTGGCCTGAAACAGCATCACTACAGGTACCCAAGTGTGGTGTGAACGCATACATTCTGCTACCAGAAAAGGAGAAATTGTTGTATTATAAGCGTTAAAAGATTGAGATTGAGGTTCCCTAATTTTAATTTAGTACTGCCAATACCAAAGCTGAAATTTACAATCTACTACATTAAGTAGAAAGTAGATGAAGAGAAACATCCCCTCATATTCCAACACATTTCTAATTATTCCACTGCACATCTTCAGAGCTAAACATTTAATGTATGAATTTAAACTACACACTCTCAGCAGCTTGTCTCTGATTCTCTCCATGAGGTATTAACTCCATTGAATGTCCTCCAATCTCTCACTTCACTGGGAGAAGAGCATATATATAGAGTGCCAAGTCACACGGAAGCATCCCCAATTCCCATGAAAAGCAAAGAAAGAGTTTAAAGCATGCAATCTCAGTAGTCATGCACATCTGTAGGCAGGAATGTNTGTGTGTGTGTGTGTGTGTGTGTGTGTGTGTGTGTGTGTGTGTGTGTGTGTGTGTGTGTGTGTGTGTGTGTGTGTGTGTGTGTGTCTTGGCTGGCGCAGGGCACAGCTGTTCATATTAATATGATGGGTGAAGCACAGAGACCAATAATCCAATTTCAATGCAAAGTTTCCAATCACTAAGTGTTATTCATATTTTAGTAGTTTGGCTGTCATGGCCAGCCTCCTTAGCCTTGCTAATACCTGACCGAATCTCAATGTAGATTGAGATTCTTGACTTGGGAAGCATGGGTATACCCAGGCTAGGAGTGTTCATGACATGTAATGTTTTTATGTATGTAGAACTGCAATTAATAATTTAAAGGAAATAATTATATAAAATCAATAATTAACTTGTGGACACTGTTTTCCAGCCACTGGTATTCACAGTTACACTCCACAAGAGAGTGTTTCCAATTTTAATGAGGACAAACTGTGATCCAATCAGTGATGAACTATCAGACCAGTTAAGGAGAGTGGCAATGCCCTCTAGAGGAAGTTACCGTTTATTACAACACAGTCTGGACAAAACTAACTAACCTCAAAAATGTTCTGCATGCATCAGTCACGTTTTTATAAAGCACCTCACAGTTGCTTAAATCCTTAGTCTTCTATTATTGCATTGTTTTGTTCTGTTAACTTCAAGCCAAAATGTCCTATCGCGAGATTATCCAACCAGGCACGGTCCTTTTTGAGATATCAGTGAAAATAGCCTCTTTCAAATATATCTTTTTTTCTTACCTGCAGCCTATGTCTGGTTGACTGAAACACTGGAACTGAAACACCATCATTCACCCCCTATGGATAAAAAAGTGATAAGAGTGTCAGCATTTCTGATTTAACTAAACTAAGCCTACACTAAAACAACAATAGCTTCATGAAAAAATCTAAAATTTAAGTCCATGTTTGGTTTGACATTTATTATACCTCATTCTCTGTGAGAACTCACTGTCTCTGCCAACATAACTGCAATATCGCTTTACAGTGCTGGTCAGGTTACTTGAACAATATCTCGTTGTAAAATAAAAATTGTCATATTTTTCGAATTAGCGGTGATATATTATGTCATTCAGTGGTGGAAATACTTCGTTACAGTAAGATTTAGAAGTATTAAGTACATTAGTATTAACTTTTGTAAATTCGAAGTAATACTAAAGTACATTTACCACATATCGTTACATTTTGAAGCAATTATTCAGGTCCCTTTCTGAACCAATCAAGAGTGATCTTTCCAACCGGCAGCATTCGGCTTCCATGGCGTCGTCTGGATCAATGAGCCACAGCATAGTCCGGTCTATCCGGTTGTTTAGGGCCACAGCCGCTAATGGAAATCACACGATTACTGTGACTTTGTATTTTACAAGCTCTTCACTCTGCTGTGCTGCATGATAATCCATACATTTAAAGCCTTACCGAGTTTATACAAGTCTGTCACCGCCATGTAGACCTCAGCAGATCACATCTTCTGTCCGTGGTTTCTTCTTAGCAGATGCTAACTTCTGGCTGGCTATTGGCTAACCTTAATGTGGAAGTAATAATTAAATTATGCTGCTGATGGATGCATTCTGCTTAGCGACCCATAGACATATATGAATAAATGTGATTTAATTTAATAATTTTTTAAATTTTGTACACAAGCTTTATCCTACTGTATTGTAAAGTCCATTCTCTGTGCAATGAAGGCTTTAGCTTTCATTTCACACTTGTGTAGTTTGACAATACAACAGGAACTAGCTTCCAAACTACTTGTGATGTCACAAATCCTGCTTGCAGATCTGCCACTAAAATGGGTTTTCAATGAGCACAGAAACTTTACATTTGCAGCAGATTAATGAGGAAAAACTGCATTTAAGCATCAAACACTGCACATAAGTCATTCTGCTTCAACAGGTAGAGGTCAACTTGGGCCTTGTTCAGTGGCAAAAGAGGAATCTGGGCATCCTGAATGCCAGGAGAGAAACAACTTTAATTCAGGCTTCTCTGAATATGTGATTTAAAGGAAACCATCAAGGGGAAATCTCTTTGTGACATCGGCATAAGTGATAAAAAAAAAAAAAAAAAAAAGGTCTATTGCAATGCAAATTCCAGTGACAATTTTAGGGCCTGGAAAGCAGAAGTTTCAAATCAATGTTTATCCTGCACATACACTGTAAACCGGCAAAATAATTACACACTTTCGAGATGATCTATACTTTATTGATTCTTTGTAAATTGTATACATCAGCTTATTACTTGTGCGTTGCCAATTCTTTGGGACCAAAACTGATCAACAGACATAAAAACCCATACATACATTTGCTGTGAGGAACACACAAGGTAGAACATGGCTCATCTACTCTCCTGACTAGTTAGCAAATAAAAAGCCACAGAGTATTGAAAAGAACAAATGGTCATATCAAGTAGCTATGTTGGTCTTCTAAGTGCTCAGGGGGAAAGTTGCTTCCAGTGCTTCTGCTCCATGTGCTAGCTGTTTGTTTACTGGGTAATGCCAATGACACCACAGGCCAGACGTCCACCTGCATTGCCAGTCTTTAGACTTTCGTCATTGCCTCCTTTTCCCAGATCATCAGCTTTCTCATGGATCTAAAACACAGGACAGAGCACAGACAAATTAGTTTGTTTTAGCTCTTTCCATGCGTAAGCCATATCTCAAAGTAAGATGAAAAAATGTTAACTTCTGGGCTAAAATTTGGTTTACAACAGCGATATTTTTCCTTACCACCATGGTTCTGCCAATGATAGAGAGAGGCCCAGTGAGGGTGATGACTTTATCTGTGATGTCAATTTTCGCAACATTATCTCCTCCTGCAGTCACGTTTCCCAAGTCTCCAACATGCCTTAAATAGGAAAATTACTTGTATTAACCCAATTTAACACTTAACAATCTATATGTAACTTTGTCATGAAAGCAAGACTGATATTTGTGTCATTGACACAAATCTGTTCAGGTCAGGCAGGCCAGATTATGGCACATAGTATTCATCTTGAAAGTGTAGAGATTAAACAGAATATATCCACGTACTCATATTTACTGAGCCCTGTTTACACAACAGCATAAGATAAAATATTCCTTTATTAGTCCCACAATGGGGAAATTTTCATTATTACTGCAGCAAGTGGATAGTAAAAATAGAAGTCTTAATAAAGAAGAATAAAGAACAATAAATAAGTACAAACAATTAAAAATAGTAAAATAATAACATAATTGACATTTACAAGACTAGTACTGTTGTTGAGTGATTATATATCAGAGATAATATTGTTATTGCATAGATGAAAGTGAAATAATATGTATATTTTATATAAATATCAGTAATAAATATGGTCAACTATTTAGTCTACTGCACAGGGAGTAAATTAAAAGATATCAGACACAGCCCTGTCTTTGGCACTTTTACATATGTTTTCCTACTCTGACAAAAAGGTCTATTGAGTTTATCTTCTGTAACTGCGTCTGTTTAACACATACTATAAACTGACAGACAAATAATATCAACCAAAGGCTATCAATTTATATTCAGGTCATATGGAAAATTTAGTTTACACTTTAAAAAGAAAGCTTAAGTATTATTCAGATTAGACCAGATTTTTTCATAGTTTTTCATCTCTTTACCAACTGCTTTCTCTGCCACGATGTACTCAGTGATGGGTGATGCGTATATCACATAAATGTAATGTAGTTCGATTCCAGCTGGAACCATTTATTGCATGTCAAAGCCCTTAATCTCTCTCCCTGCTGTATAACTAAAATAAAATAATAAAAGTGCAATATAAAGTTATTTTAATCGTGAAGCCATAAATCTACACTCACAGGAAGTTGTACATTTGTTTGACTCCTATCAAATAATCTGTCAATTCAAAACATTTCAGAAAAAAAAAATACTCAAACAGATGGCATGCAACACTATGCAAACATTTTGGCATTATCAAACTATAGGAAATGTGACCAAACTATTCTCAAAGACCGCCCCAAACAATGAATTTTCCATTGTAACAGCTTCAAGATAAAATTACATGGCACACATTTGGATGTTAACATCTGAGCTGAAGAATAAAACTCCACACAGCTCTACAAAACATGTCTAGTGTGATCACCAATCAGTTTCCAGGTTGTATTCTGTTTCTATGAGCTCCAGATCAAAAGTTACAGCATTTTCTAGATGCTGAGAGGTAGAGTGTCAGTCATGAACAATTTGTGCCCTTGGAATACAGGTTTTTCTGAGATCACTGTGAA
Organism: Rastrelliger brachysoma; assembly: GCA_024605115.1. Classification (NCBI taxonomy): domain Eukaryota; kingdom Metazoa; phylum Chordata; class Actinopteri; order Scombriformes; family Scombridae; genus Rastrelliger; species Rastrelliger brachysoma. The sequence continues at coordinate 24,292 of JANJYP010002064.1, read as the reverse complement.
ATTATTATCAGTTTTTTTTTTCTAATTTTATACTGGTTTTGTATCATATAGATATCCCACTTTGTGGCCATGTGACATGTTTCCCTGTGTAGTTTCTGATGTCATGGTAGAAAAGTACCTTTAACAATGTCACTGTGTGCTGCTGAGAACACAGCAATACTATGGCTACATATACAACAACATAAGCATATTAAGTTATTACATTCATAATGATGTTTACACACTTTGATACTTTGTAGGAGCTCAGTTAATTATTCAGCTAGTACCTTTAACTGTATCCTGTGTTAATCTATGAATATATGATGAAATCTACGGGGTAAAATAAAGGTAAAATAATAGATGCATACATAGACCGATGTGTGGCACAGCGCCACAGAATCAACGCCTAGCGCAACAAATTAACTCCACTCCCAAACCAGCAGTTACTATCAAACGTAATGAGTAACACCCCACTTAGGTATTTTTGTGTTGCTATTAAAGTACACCTAGGCACACACAAAATGACACTAAATGCTGGATCATTAAATCACTGAGTGGCACCAAGATATGTCATAGCAGTGTAACGCCCCATTTGCATCACACTGTAATTCCTCATGGCACTACAGGTGAGCTTTCCTTTCAATAGGACTCACCTATCTGCATCATTAGGACCAGCGTGAGTCTTGTTGTGGGGATTGAAGTGAGGGCCTGCGCTGATGCACCCTAAGAAAGAATTTTTTTTAGTCTTTTTTTTTAATGACATATTCACAGGCTGATATAAACAGGCCAAAACCTGGCAATGTGATGATGCTGATTTCCAATACCATATAATTAAAATTTCAGAAACCTGCCTAATTAACCATTATGATGCTCACCGTTTGTGTTGTCTCCAAAAGCATGGACATGGAAACCATGCTCACCAGGAGTAAGGCCTTTGATTTCGCCTGTCAACTTTACAGGGGAGGATTCACTCTAGGAGATTGGGATAACAGGACAGCATGTTAACAGGAGAATACAAAAAAAAGACACAAAAAAGCTGTCAAAGCCAGGTGGCAAGACAGACTTGAAACCAAGGAACACAAAACATGGAATACTTTATCTGCATTACCCAGGCTGTCACAGTTTGCAATAAAATGGAAAGGAAAACTGATCTTACATTTGACTGATGTAACCACTAGACTCAAAAAAGGGTGAACAAGGTTATGAGATGATAGCTTTGTCTGACATTTATGCTTTGTTTCTTTATCTGGTGCTGTAAAAGAGTGTGTATGCTCAACCAGCCTAAAAAGATTAAACAACAACATAGCACAACAATCAAATGCGCCCATCTTGCCATTTCTAAGGTGTTTCATGATTTTTAGTCCCAAACTGCAGCACATATAAGCTACGATTAGGTCATTGTTGCATGCGCAAGCATTTCCCCTCAAAATACAGCCAAATGAACTATGAACTACATAGCAAGGACAAACTATCTGCCCAGTGGTCAAAAGCTGCATGTACAGATTTTCAGTCTGACCATACAACATCGACTGAATAACAACCCAAATCACCTGCAGGTGTTTATGAGTAGTTTGACACTGTCCCCCTCTTATCAGGCTTTACCCTGGTCAGGCCAGATAATGGAGGAAGCACCAAAAAAAAAAAAAAAAAACAAGAACCAGGGCAGGCAATGACTCAGCAAAAATGCAATTAGTAGACAAGCCTTTACTGTTTTAACTAGTTCATTTTGCTAGTAATAGTGAAGATTTTGTCTTAAAATTAATGTCAAGTTTCACAGGCAGCAAAATAGTTACAAAACAAAACAAAAGGCTTGATGTGATTCTGCAAATTTTAATCAGACTGTCAATCTAAATCTTGTACTGAAGCATTGAAAAAGAAGAACCATTAATCTCAACTCAACAAAGTGAGCAATCCTCTGACAACATCATGAACTGCTATGTATCACTTATCATTGTATTGTATATTTTTTAGCTACTTTATCTTTTTTTTCTCCTTTTTTATTCCATTTTACCCTGATTCTTGAAACCATACACTGTCTGTTGTCTGTACTGCTGTATGTCAAATTATGTGTCTGCTATGTCTTTGGTGAGCCAAAGACAATTTTCCACTCTGGTGGAGGATTTATTATATTCTATTTGGTTCTATTGTATTAACAACAGATCAACAGGCGTTTCCAATGCACGCGCTGTTGATCATTAACACATCACAGGCCTTCAACGTTCAAAGGTTGACTTTAATGACAAAACGCTGATTTTGACTGTTATATTAACCAGGTAAATACAACATACGCACTAGAGCCACGCACTTTGAATAACAAGGTTAAATAAATCAGAAACTAACAGCTTGCCAGGTTTGTGTTAATTGCTGCGTCGCATCGTGCATGCGACGATTTTTCCAATGAAAAATTAACGCACAATTAGACCTATGTAAATATGGAGTTATGTGCTAACTCTAGCCAAGTTCAGCCGCCTGTCGTGTATATGTTTAGCTAGCTAACTTGGTTTCTCATCAAAACATAGCTTATACAACTAATGTTACTGGCTTATGAATGGAGAACTTAGCTAGCCTAGCATACGAGCGCTAACGCAGCCAAAGGGGATGCATGCCACAATGTCTATGATGCATGCCCCGAAATGTTAGTGACAAGCTAGATTGTTTTCCATTGAAAGCAGTACAGTACGTGTTACCTCCTGTTCAAAATAAACAGTCCCAGTGGTCTCCCCGGCTCCTCTCAGCACACAGACAGCCTTCACCATGTTTGCAGCAGTTCACTTTTCAAGACACCGGGGTTAAGTTTCTGTCGTGCGTTTGTTGGGCAGAGACAACCAACCATATGTAAGTGCTCTGTGGGCGGGCGTGTGATGGATGTAGCCAATCAAAGTAAAGCACAATCAAATACACGGATTTTGATTGGTTGCTTTACATTACAAAACTGCAGCTTAGCATGACTCAAACCCTAAACTATATTTATTGCTTAGAAAAATTTTTTTTAAAAATTGTCCATTTAATAACCAGTTTTCTGATTTACAAAACACAGAAATGGCATATGTGAAGTATTTTTACGTTGTATTTAAACTACAGCTAAACCCATGACAAACATTTTTAAATGTAATTTTCTAGCTAGAGCATTACGTCAGATTTACCAAATGATTGCAAACGTAATGTTGCTATTTTAGTGACAATACTGTGCTAAACAGTAAGTGGTCTTTCATAAGGACAAACATTTAAAGGAAAAACTGTGCTCCAAAATTATATGTACCATTAAAACTCTTGCTGAGAGAAAAAACTATAACAAATGAAATGTCTTACCCGTTTCACTCTTCACAGCGGATGTTAACATGTTCAAAGTGTAAGTATCCGTTGAATTGCTCAAAAACCACATTAAATATGAGGACAGTGGAGTTCAAACAGACCATCACAGAAAATGAGTAGAAGGCAGTTTTGATAAAGCTTTAAACATCTTAACAGTTGAACACTTATTAAGTATTTATACATACTTTAAACAAGCAAATGATTCGGTACAAAAATAGTTTATTAAAAACAATTTCCTATGGCTGAAATATTGAAGATTTTACTTCCATGTCTTTTGTATATTTAACAAATCATAGAAACATCTGTCAACTTTGAAACCATTAGGAGTTAAAAACATTAAAGCAAAGGGCTTCTGTTGCTCCTTCCAAGTCTATGTGTTTCTCTTGGATAAATGGATAACAGATTATAAACAACAATTAACATTACACCTTGGAATCGTCAGTGATACAAGCATATTTACAGCAGTGTGTCCCAAGCAATACTCTTCATTTTATCATTTTACTTTTGTCCTTGGTTCTTTTGAGTTTAAATGAATCATTCAAGCACCACATGCCTAGGGCTTGCAGAATCTGAGCTTCTGATGTTAACAATGGAATATCCAATAAAGTATGTCTTCAGTGAAACAGACACTACCTTTGAAAGATCCTTATCAAGGACAAGAAAAGATGATATATGGTCGAATTTTGTATTTGTGGCTAAACTAATTTAAATCAGAGTTTGACTGACGTATATGAGTCAAATGAAAAAGGTCCCTCGACCCAAATTAGTTCTAATCCAAATGATTCCTGCTTCAAAAATGTGGAAAAGACCACCATAAAGTTTATATAAAGTATGACAGGTAACATGCTCACAAAGCCAATATGGCACCTGAATTCATGCCCATTTTTTCTGTGGTGTACAAGAGTTTTAAACAAACTTGGATTCTCCAGCCAAATCTACTCTATTTCCTTCAGTGAAAAATATCAATAGAATTGTGTAAGGATGTGAACTTTAGATAACAGAAAGCCTTTACTAACTATACACATACAATTTGCATTTTACTTCCACCTTAAGGATAAAGGTGCAAATGACTTGACTGGCAAAACATTTAAAAGAACCAGATTTTTTTTTAAAACCAGATTTTGAACAACTGGCGCTCAAGTTTTCACAAAAACATGTAATCTTCTTTTTGCATACCAACGATGCGTTCACACCAGACGCACTGTAAGAGATAATTATGTTTGAAGGACTTGTGTGTGAAAACAATGCCTCCTTACATTACATGACTGAATTGATTTGTTGTTTTTCTCTTTCACCCTTAAGTTTTTGTGCATGTTATGTTGAAAAGTCTGAAATGCTTTTGGCTGTTCAGTCAATATTATGAAATTCGACGATAGCAACATCTAAATATATTAATCATTTGTTATGAGCCTCGTTAGTGGTCTGAGTTTTCCAATATAGTGTAATATTTCTGTAACCAAAGTGTATGGTTATACACACCAAGAATTAAAAGTTACTTCATACCAACAAATTGCTTTAAAGTGACACCTGACTAGTACAGTATGATCAAAGAAGGTAAAGCACTGTCATTCCCTAAATATTAGAATGATAGGAGTGTTATTTTTTTCCCCACAATTAATTTGGTGTGATTTGTTATCTGATTAAAAAAACAACTAAAAACTATTTTAAAAATCCCAATTAGATTCAGAGACCTTGTCCAGCTTGTTATCAGCACTGTGAGTCTCAGTACTAGTGCAATACATACATTTCTAGTTCAATAAACATGTATTGAGTATGGACTGTTTTAAGGACTTTGGCCATTAAAAGCACAGCATCAGGTGAGAAGGTGAAAACTAAGGACAGAATACCAAAGAAAGCACAGCAATTTGTGTGAGCAAAGTACTCGGCCTAATTCTCAGTATTAACCCAACAACAAAGAGCATGTTCCCCAGTTTGTTTGTTTTTGTTTTGTTTTTTTTAAAACCCATTTATCCCTCCCCCAAAACACCTAAGTTTTGAAAACAGTGCCTTACTGAGTGTGATATGGTCAAGAGGAGCCGACATGAAAAACAAGATGAGGTGACAACAAAAGGGAAGTCTTATTATGAGAAAGTAGGTGTTTTAGAAGATATTCAGTGTTTGACATATTTTCAAAGATTTAAAAAAATATTTTTTAAATGAACATATTTTGCTGGGGAGTGTTTGGTATTACACAGATGCGGCCATGTACTCTTCAAAAAATCTATCATCGAAATAATTTGTTTTCTTAATCTGAAAATTAAATAGAGCAGGGGTCACCAACTCTGTTCCTGGAGAGCTACCGTCCTGCATGTTTTAGGTATCTCCCGACTTCCACACACCTGATTCTAATAATGAACTCCTTACCAAGCAGCTTAAGCTTGTTAAGGGGCTTGGTAACGAGTTAATGATTAGTTTCAGGTGTGTCAGAGCCAGGAGAAACCTAAAACATGCAGGACGGTAGCTCTCCAGGAACCAACCTCTCAGTTGGAACCAGAGCTGAGCAGGTACTAAAAATAGTACCTGGTACTAGGAACCGTGCCAGTGGAAACACTACACAAACCAGGTAGAGTCGAGGAGAGTCGAGTCGAGTAGGGCCAAGGCGAGCCGGTGGAAAAGCGCCACAAGTGAACATGCGAGCTTTTATATCTTCCATATCTGGTTTACAGCAGTCTCTGGCTAAGGAGGTGAGTCAGTCTATGAGGCTGCTTCCTGTTTAGTTTCTACAGGGTCACTGTGAGCTGCCGTTAAGGGCTCAGAGGGTAGCGGCTCTGCTGCAGCAGGAGTTACTTCTGGGGGTGGAGCTGAAGGTTCTGATTCTTCCTTCTTTTGTAAATCTTCTATGCTTGGTTCTTTACTGGTTTCTGTCGTAACCACAGGAGTAACACGAGGTTGCTCTGTATTGTCAGAGGTCCGAAATCTGTCCATATTTTCCAGTTCTGGCAATCGGTCATCCCTGTTCCACCGTGTGGTTCTCTCTCGCCGTTCTGACCGCCTTGGCCTGTCCCCTTCTTTTCCCTCAGTTCCTTTCCCTCTCTCTCGGCTTCCTCCTTCTCCCCTTCCTCTTTCTCCTCCATCTCCTCTCCCTCGCTCCCTTTCCCCATCGTCACCCCTCCCTCGTTCTCTGTCACAGTCCAGGCTGCTTCGCCTCTCCCTCCAGTCCCGCCTGTCCCTGTCTCTGTCTCTGTCCCGATCACGGTCCCGATCTCTGTCTCTCTCCCAACCACCTCCCCGGTGATCGCCTCCATCTTCATGCCAGCCTCCAAGCCTGTCCCTCCCATCCATTCTATCACCACCTCCTCCCCTCCCTCCATCACCAAACGGACGCCTTCCACCTCCAAAGCCTCTGTCCCTCTCTCTATCCCTATCTCGATCCCAGTCCCTGTCCGGCTCTCGATCCCTGAATCCAGGCCTGTCTCCCCTAAACGGTCTGATATCCATGTCTTCTGGGCCTTCAGGTCCACGTGGACCCCCTGGTCTGATAAAGGGAGGTGGAGGACCTTGAGGAGGAGGGCCCAGCCCATGTGGAGGGAATGGTGCCCTCATACTGTGGGGAGGGGGAATTGCAAAGCTTCCTTTAGGTGGAGGAGGTTCATGGTGCATCATTTGAGGGTGTGGCCCCCTGGCCATCATCTGCGGGGGCACAGGAGGCATGGGGTGTGGGGGGCGTGGCCCGTGGGGTGGAGGAAAACGCTGCATGTGGGGTGGTGGGGGTACTGGAGGACGCTGTAGTGGAATTATTCCAGGCCGTGCACCCAGAAGACCACCAGAAGGGGGTTGGATGTTTCCTGGAGGACCACCTGGAGGTACACCTACCTGGTTACCTGAACAAAAACAAATGCAATTTTAATTTTAAAAACAAGTTTTAAATTTCTCATTACTGAAGACAAATGTTTTAAGAAATTCAGACTCGCTTGAGCATGAATAGTGAGTAGACGTGTCTTCCACAGCTCCTGCAAATATATGTTAAATTTATACATTTTGGACCTCGTAACCGGTCAGACTTCGGTTGGAATATATATCGAGTGACTGTGAGTGGACAAATGTCTCCCAAACCGACCAAACAACAGAGTGGAAAAGGCAACTTGGACTCCTCAGCCAACGTTAACAAAGGAACAGGTGCTAATATATTGACAACATAGAGGTGCTGGCTAATGCTATTACTACAGTACAAACCTCCATTGACTCGTTTCAGGAGGAGAACAGGGTGTCTATTGCTTATTTACATTCGATCCTCCGTGTATTGGAGAGGTTCATCAATGCTTAAAAAATGTATCCATCATTGCGGTTAGCACGCAAATGCAGGTTTGCAGTAGTTTGACATTTTCTGGGGGGGGTAGCCTTCTTGAGGCTTGTTTATGTGTTATGTGTAGTAGTTTTGATGTAATTTTTGTTTTTTGTACAGATTGTGCACCTATTTGACTTATTATCTAGATGGAGTAGACACCAATATTTCTGATTTAAGTGGTTTCAATGACACAGAGTAATTCATATCTTGTACCAGGTAAAGATGACTTCAAAATCCAAAGTTGGAATGTGAAGGGTCCGAATCAGGCAACTAAGAGAAAAAGGGTTCTATCTCACTTTAATTATCTGGGGGTTGGTATTGCTTTCCTAGAGGAAACCCACCTGCAAAATCAAATGGGTGGGACAAATATTCCACTCACAATTGAACTGTAAAGGCAGAGGAGTAGATACACTCATCCATAAAAAGATTCCTTTCATTGTATCAGATACTATCTTGGATCCAAATGGCAGATATGTTATGATTGTGGAAGACCTGTTTCAACTTTGTTTAGTGTTGTTCAATGTTTACGGTCCGAGCTTCAATGATGATGATTTTTTTAGTCTTTTCCAATTGATTCAGACATTCGTGTTACTGTATACAGCTCCTCTGTGAAATTTCAGGATTGCAGTGCATTTATGAATGGGTATTTGGAAACAACAATATAAACAACATATTAATTTCTTGAAAAATCAGGAGAGAAAAACTGACCAACTGGTCCCATCTGGTTATTGAAGAGGTTGGGACCCTCTGGGATCTCGTCTTTTTTTCTGTTGCCCAGACCTGCTGGGTCTAAAGGTGCGTCTTCAACTCCACCTTTGGAAGGAGGTGGGAGGCCGAGAGGCATGGCACCAGGAGGAGGGAAGCCTGGGAGAAGACGGGTGAAAGTGGATTGAAGAGGAGTGCTTTAACACATTTAGTTTCTGTAGGAAAACATCTCAGAACTCATTGGCTATCTGTCTTACAAGGATTTAGCTAAATAATTAGATGAGGGCTGTTGGGTTGCAACTCTTTTGCTCTCCACATGAACTGTGGATACCTGCATGCAACCAAAGTCTGCACAACTATGACTAGTAAATACTACTCAGACTACAAGTGGAAACCAGAAAGCTTCAGGTAACAAAACCTACAGATTATGCAATCATATGTATATAGCCGTTTATAGGGATTACGGAAGAGGTACTACCTGGAGGCATCTGCATGGGATTGAAGCCAGGTCTGATGAAAGGTGGAGGGGGAACGCCTGGGGGAAAGGAAGGCGGAGGCATGCCTATTGGACCAGGAAAGACAGGAGGCTGGAGAGAACCCACACCAACCATTGACTGCTGCATTGGAGGGACCTGAGAACATTTTAAGAACGGTTTATTGTAAATATAATTCCAATATGAATCACATTTATATTGAATTTGTCACAGCAGCTTATATAAAAGTGGCTGCCACACATATGCTTCTGATTATGTACCATACACAGTTATACACAACTGAGCATTTGCATAGGGCTTCAAAAGAACAGTTGGAATGCATGCTAAATGTAAATTCTCAAAATTAAACATTTTTTCAGTGATGGATTAACAAAACTGTGGTAACATGTTGCAGCTATAGTTAACCTCTGCAGGAGGAGCAGCTGATGTAGTCACAGGTAATACTTGAGTCTCCTCTGGCTGCTGTGGCTCTGAACCGCCGTTGTGTGTTAGTTCTTCTGGGTTCTCAAGAGTCTTCCTCATTCCACTCCACTCTGAAAAAGACAGACACAATTCAGACTCGCTAAAAGACAACTATAATTCACAATAACATTATTAATACAGCTTGTTGCGGATGCATCTTTCAATGAAAGCAATTTTCAAAATTATAAGAAAGAATGTGAAATTCTCAGTGATGTGGTATTTTTACCTGGTGATAAGGTGTCTATATCGAATACTCCTCCCTCTTTCAGCTCCTCCAGCTGGTCCTCTCTGACTTTGGACCAAGGCACATAGGTGACACCCAGCTCCACATCCCAGTATGGCTTAAACTCAGCCTTTATGCCTTTGTTCAATGCCCAAGCAATCTGGCAAAGAATGAATAAAAAAACCCTTGATTTAACTATACAACTCTCAGTTTTCTCACTTAACTACACTTTGTTAGACTGCATTATGGAAGAGCAATATTTGCTGCTTACTCACTTTGATGGCTTTCTGGTTAACTTTGTAAGATCCTCGACTGAGCTTCTGTAGAGCCCTGAAGGCATCTTGCCGGTGTATCATGACAATATAGGCACAGCCACGAGGAGGGATCATCTTTACAAAAGAGGAAACAGACAATTGGGAAAAAATACAAAGAGACTGTTTTGCTTGAACACATATTCTACTGTATGGAATCAGCAACTATCTAATATGAACATAAACATTAAATATGAATAAACTAATCAATGTATTATATACATAAAAACATAAAATATATATGGCAAATACACATAACATAAGGTGGCAAAAAAAATGAATTCTGTATTTTTCATCATCAGATGAGAAAATACAACTGTCATTGTAACTCACTACAGGATATGGTCACTCTTAGATCAAGTGATCCACACAGATCCACTTACATTGATGGACTCTATCTGTCCAAACTCCTCCAGTAAACAGGCAACATCTTGATGTTGTGTTCTCTTGTCCAGCTGACCCACCCAAAGAGTTGTACTGCAAACTGGCAGAAAGAAATAAATGGTAACACAAATAAGAGCTTAAAATAGGCAGGAAGAAAATTATCAATCATTTAAAATGCTGTGCACATCTAACAGATCATTTTAAGTCTGTGACTACCTACCTAAATAAATATGACCATAAATAGATTATGACTCACTGCTTAGTGTCTCGCTCTTGGGTGGCGGAAGTCCTTTTTGCCGTCGCTCCCTCTCTTTCTCTCTCTCCCTGCGCTCTTGCGAGCGAGAGCGTGGGGAATGATGACGTCTGTCTCTGGAGCGTGAACGGGATCGCCTGTGCCTGGATCGCCGTGTACGAGAATTAGACCGTGACCTCCTCCGCTTTGGAGATCTGGAAGGAGAAAAAAAAAAGACAGTGCCACTTAGTGTATGTTCACTTTGAACAAATGCTCAGTAGCTCATTAGCATATGATAAAGGAAATTAAAAAAAAATCACAAATTTCAGTGTGGAGAGATACCCAGTTTGACACAAACCACCCAATATCAGATGCTAACCTGGAGCCTGAGTGTGACCTCCGCCCATGTCTGCCATCCTTCATAGATGAACGGTCTATATCCATTGACATATCCTAATATGGAGAGAACAGGGTGTTTTTCAAACGAGTATATACAAAATGACACCGTGCTACATTTCATGTCCCTGTTTATAATTTCAATGCAAAAATGAAAATGTCCAAAACTCAGATATGGACTTTTAATTGACCAACATTATGCATCCTACTCATGGCATAATAGATCAACTGTTTTACTTATCCTCTGCATTAATGTTAAATTTACCTGTTGTTGCTGGGCTGCGTTATGGGGAACAAATCCTCCCATGAACCCTGGAGGCCCAGTAGAGCCAGGGAGGGGCTGCCCAGGGAGGGGCTGCCCAGGCAGAGCATGCCCCACAGGAGGCATCATAACTAGAAAACCTTGTACAGGCGGTAAACCAAAGGCCTGAACCTGGCCATTAGGAGGGAGAGGAACCTGAGAAAGACAACGTAGTAAATACCGTGCAGTTGTATTGCACATGCAGTGGGGTTTTTTTTGCTGTATAAATAGTTACATAACTCCAGTGTTGTAACATGAGCTACAATAACTGCAGCTCAGTTCAGTTTTTTTTTTAAAAAAAAAGCAAAATCGAGGAAAATGATGGCTTGACTTGTCAGACAAGATGAGCTCCTTACTTACCTGTTGCGAGAGGTCTTGTGACATGTTTATCATCAGTGGTTTAAAGTGCTCCATGTGCTGTGGGAAGGCTGGCGGCTGCTGCATACTGCAATGATAAAAGCACACCCGCAGTTTCACAGCTTTTATTTCATTTTTTAAAAAAATCATTCACATCTCAAACATGCTGTAGACTATGTAATAAAGCCTTACAAGGCGGGCTGTGACGACATTTCATCCTTCTTTGTTTCTTCTCCAACTTCTGGTTCGTCATCATAGTCAAAACGGTCTAGCAATTTCTAGAGAAATGGAAAAAAAAAAAACAACACACCCTTCGTAATGTTTTCAACATGAGGATCTTGTACAACTTAAAATTTCCTCTTTTACTATAACATACTCCAAGCACCATGCTGCAAACCTTATAAACAATTATTAAAGGAGGACTCAAGCCACTTTTGACCCCTATATCACTTTCCTGAGGGTCACCTAGTGTTTGATTTTAAAAAATGATCAGATCAAATGGATCATTTTTAATAGTGTATTTTGGTTCCTCCAACACTGTGTGACTCTCAAGAAAATGTTGAGTACATTTAGCTGTTGGTCACAAATATAAAAACACACTGTCACCTTATCAAAGGCTGTCTTCTGCTGGGTAGGTTGGGTGGGCAGAGGAGGCTGTGGGGGGACCATGCCCATGCCAGCAGTGACATTTTGGGCGTGTGTATGAATAGCATGGACTGGAGGCTGAGTGTTGATCTCGGGCTTCACTGGCTGCTGCTGAAAGTTCTGGAGCATTTGCTGAAGCTAACACACCAGTGGCAGAGAGTGAAAGAAAATAGTTACTTGTGAAGGTATAAAAGGATGAGGTTTAAGCTAATATAGATCACTGTACTACACACCCACCTGTTGACCCTGTGAGGACTGGAAGAGCTGTGCCACAGCAGCAAAGGCATCAGAGTTTTGCAGCTGAGCAGCAGGTGTCATGGTGGAGCTAATGGTAACTGCAGAAACTGGCTCTTTAGCTGGAGGTGGAGAAGAACCTGAAGGAGATATAGCTTGAATGTACGTACAAATGCCTCCGAAATGCCAGCATCACTGATATGCACAAATGATATGTACAAATAAGTACAAAACACACAAATTACCTGGCTCATCTGTGCAGGCCCCGGCAGCACTGCTAGAGCCAGCTGCCATGTCCAAGAGGGGCTGAATAACCTCGATCTTAAACACCCCATTCTTCTGCCACAGGTTCAACACCCGCACTATCTTACTCTACAAAGAAACATTATTTTTTTAAAAAAACATGAAAATAGGTGTTAACATTTGCCATTAGAGGGCAGAAAAAACCCAGACTCTGTACCCTTGGTAACTACACACTATAGTATGTTATATGTTCACCACACTGAAGTGTTTAACCAGCTCTTTCTGTTCTTCTTACCCTGTCCTCTACAGGGCAAAGGCAGAGGTTCTCAAACGTTCCGGTGATGTTTTTTGTGAACCTTGGGCCAAACACATCCTTGTCTGCTCCAAACTGGTGTCTGGACTGTCTGACAATTGAGTCCACTACATACAAGCCTGCTACCTTGTACTCAGGCTTACACTGAGAAAGAGAAAAAAAGAGAAAGAAAATATTTGAGGTTTGGTGAGGATGAACTGGGTGATAGTTTAATATAAATCACTTTTGTCTCACCTTTTTGATAAATTTTTCCACAATCTGGACCACATGCTTGTAGAGCTGAGAGGGAGAGAAGAACAACAAAAAAATGTCACTGATATCATATGTGATATGATACAACTAACTGTCAAACAAAGGAATGCCAAACTCATTCTTACTTTCATAGCTTTGATGGCTGATTTCGTGATGGAGATCATCTTTGCCCGAGATATTGGGGGCTTGGAGTCCATCAACGAGAATAACTAGAGCCAGAGCAGATAATAGTACAATGAGACAAGAGACTCATGAGACAGGAAAAAAGACAAAAAAACAGATAAGCCAGCCAATACTGCAGGAGTAAAGACGTAATGGCAATCCACTTTTACTGGCTCCCTCATGTCTTCGTCAACTAAGAAACCTATTTTCATGACAAGATCTTAATAACTCAAGTTGCCACTATTTGTTTTAGTGGCAACAAATACATTATAACTCTCCAAGAAATTATTAATTATTTCACTGCTGCTTATTTCATGTGTCTGCTGCTTATTGGCATTGCTCATTACCCTCTGGTGAAGGCCTGAGGTTGAAAAATCTGGTATTACAGTCAAATGTGTTACAACAACAACATCCCAAGTCCCTTTAAGGTTTAAAGGAGTGCAATGATAATTATGTACTGTCTTCAGGTATGGATGATACCAGAAAGTCAACAAACAGCTGCATGATAGGCTGCAGCCTTTATGTAGAAAAGTGAATTAAACTGCATAAGATGCAGCAGTGCATGCATTTGAGTGTCCTAATGGCTGTGTGGTGGACCTGGTTTCATTTATTGTGAGATCAATCTGCCTAAATATTTCAGTACAGATTTGCTCTTTTATAAATTGAAATGGACACATTTATAGATAATAAAATCTACAAACTTCATTATCTGTGTCTGTACCAGAAACTGCAGAAACTTCAAGACGCATCCAAAACTGATGAAACAAGTATCATCATTTAGTGCTAATTGTCATAATATGATAGGATGGTGTTTGTCACTTAGTGATGATCAACTAGTCTATGTGGACCCAGACACTGTACTACTGTTATGATTTAGAGACTATAAAAGGCCATCAGAAGAAACGAAAGCAACCAAAAACATCAACACATAACTTCACCAGGCTGCTGGCTAGATTCCTCACATTAAGCCTTGAAGCAGGTTATCTGCAACATTAAAACAGGTACAGACATTCTTCTTTATAACCTTGCAGTGTGGCAATAATATAATACATGTTAGTGTTTGCTCAAGGGGTAGCCAAGAGCTTTGTTACCAACAACAACGTTAGTGACCACACTCCACATGCTAACCTTAATGTAAGTGTAGCCTTCTTGAACTATGTGCATGAAAACACTTTACAGATATCGTTATGTTTCCTGGCTAGCTGGCAGAAACTATCCTGTACTTAGTTACAATAACAACCCTACGTGTGCCGAAGGTGTACAACACAAGATAAGGTGGACATGTCCAGGCCCAGTGGTCTGTGCTTCTCGGCTAACTTCAATGCAACACAGCTCCATGAGCAGCACCGCTACGTTTGGTGAGTGTAGACTTTCATGGAGGCGGTGAAGCAGCTTACCTCGTGGTTAAAAGCGTTGACGGCATCCATGATTGCCCGACGCCCCGAGCCCCCTTATTCCCCGTGAAAAGTGATGTTTATTCAAGGAAGGGTCGGTACAACATGTCCGCTCCCTGTAGCTAACGGTGGCTAGCCTAGCATCGGTAGCTCTCGGGTCGGCGGGCACGGCAAAGCATGATGGGATTCAGTTTAATTGTGCAGTACCGCAGTTTGTCCACTGGGTGGCGCAGTGCTAAAGGAGTCGAGTTTGACCGGTTTGACCAGGGCATGGAGCATGTGAGTCCTTTTCAGTAGCCAAAAAAATAGCTATGGCCTAATCGGCACCCAAACAGTGTTGGGGAGTAATCACCCTAATATTACAAAATAAATGAAAATGTAATTCGTTACAGTTAATGAGACTTTAAAGATTGTGCTCAGGAGGGGGATTTCTTCCTCATGTTTTAAAAAAATATTAACATGCTACTAAATACATACAGTATATTACTGTTTTAACTCTTTGAATTTATTGTTTTTTAAATTTTGTAAATAAAGGTGTATTTAAATGGTGTTACAGTAGCCTACCAATTAAGCCTATGTCAGATTTTTTATTTTTATTTCATATTCCAAAATCCACATGAACTAATGAATGTTTTCAAATGAGAGATACATCTTGCTCTATAAGAAAATATGTCCCATATAAATCATGTTGGTATCAATGAAAAACACCTGAATTTAGGGGCTTAATGCTTATCATAGGCTAACAGGCGTGTGGATCAGTTTTATTTAATTTTCAATATCTTCCCCCTTTCCACATCTCTATATCTTTATGCTACTACTACATATGAAAAGCAAAACTGAGACTTCTCAAATTCTATGGCTGAAGCAACTTCAGAATGACAGGAAGACATTAGGACCTGACTGTCTCACAGTTAAAACTTATTTAAAATTCAAATGAAAGTTTGTCATGATGAAAGAAAAGGATGAAGAT
This sequence comes from Rastrelliger brachysoma, assembly GCA_024605115.1. Lineage (NCBI taxonomy): Eukaryota > Metazoa > Chordata > Actinopteri > Scombriformes > Scombridae > Rastrelliger > Rastrelliger brachysoma. The sequence goes on along the minus strand of JANJYP010002064.1, from coordinate 8,638 downwards.
TTTTTTTTTTTTTTAATTTGAGAAAGGGCTTTGTATGGTCTTCTGCTACAATTAAACATCCCAGCAAGCTTGACACTATACATAAATTAGAAGTTAAATGTATTCCAACATTGTTCAACATCTCAATTTTTCCACTATTGTAAAGAGTAATTAAGACTTTATGGAAATTTTTCATGTTATTGAGTTGACAGTTGCTGTTTCAGTCCACAATCTATGACTCATTGTTATTCATAATCATCAGTGGGTGACATCACCTGAACAATATTTATTGCAAATTCAGATCTTGTTATAACAACCACACTGAATTAAACATTAAATTGTCTTTTTTTTCCCTTATACTCCCAAGTTGACATTTAAACTAACATTTTTTAAATAATACTAAAATACTGGGTCACTTTTTTGTTGTTGTTGTAACACCCCCCCCCCCCTTTTTTTTTCTTAGAATAACAAACCTTGAAACCATGTAACAGACTGAATCTATACTTGTTTTTTAGACTGAGCAAAATACAGATAATTAAGTATCGCCATTAACAATATTTAGGAGAAGTAGGCCTAGTGATTATTTCATTACTTGTGATTTTTAGTAATACGCTAACACCCATCTAATGCAGAATAAAATAAATAAAATCCTAAATTTCAAATGTGCACTGTTAAGTACTTTAAACTGTGTGAAATTATGCTTTCAGTCTCAATAAATGTCTGATATCAGGAAAATGAACAAGGGTCATTGGGTCAGGATATCTTACAGTACAAAATTTCTCCAGTAGATGGAGGTATACTTGTACTTTTGGCTCCCAGTGAGGGTGTCTGGTTTAGTGTCTGGGATGCTTGGTCCAGCAGTGTGTATGCGGATACATACTCCTCACTCCTTCTAGGAATGCATACAAAGAAAACAAAACATAGCAAACCTGTAGTATAGTTGAATCTAAAGTAGTAACACTACAGCTTCATAAACATATATTTTATATAAATCACGCGATAATAATGAGCTTCACAATGTAGTATTTATTGCCATTTATTTTAACTGATTGCATTAAATTGTCAAGTGTTATTATTATTTTGTGCAATCCTTCCTTGAAGGTTAATTAGGTTAAAAAAACCTGTATTTGTTATAATGCGATCATATTAGGTCTGTTTGCTCTGTGCTGGAGCCAAATACACGAAGAAAAATATGTCTCAAACTGTTGCCCCTCCCTGCAGGTGTCTTCCTTTGAGTGACGATGAACAACACGTTAATTAGGACAGTGAACACAGTGGAACAGTGGACGGTGGAGGGTGGGATGCGCTCCTTTGTCTGCTGTGGGTGTAGCTGATGGAATCTACAACTTTCTGCTGGTGGCACAACTCCAAGTTCAGGAACACCTAAAATCCTATTGAAGCAAATGATGGCAACAGTTAGGCTATCCCGTTTGGAAAATGCTGTGCGTAATATGAAACTGATTATTTTACAGAGACAACATTTATTCCTATTATTGCTACTAGAAGTGTGAATCTCTGTCAGGGAAATGAATGGGCTGTCAGTCCGCATGACGCACAGCACATGCTGTGACCAGCAATCTGCGCTCATGTCATCAGTCAAATCACATTTGGAAATCATGTCATTAAAGAAAATGGCAAAGTGCATGTACTGACAGTATTATTGTCTCTCTCCTTCGGCTACAAATATATTCTTTGTTCACATGCATGTATGTTTTGAGCGCACCATGCGAGACGGCAGAGACGCGGTTTTCATGTGCTCCGCCCGCCTGCGCTGATTGGATTGAAAATCACCCCGACTACCACCACAGAGCAAAGGGGCTGCGTGTTTTTTTCCACCATCACACTAAGAAACGCCCACACTGATGACCGGGAAAGTCACTTCAAACCGAGAACCACGCTGCCTGTACATAGATCATTCAGAAGACGCCAAGGCTTAGAGGAGGGACGTTGTACAGCCCACCTTTGTTTTTTAAACGGGCTCTCAAGTATTAAGGCAGGTTGCGTCAGTTAATAACTTTCCATGATTGAGTACGGTGTTTTTCTGTGTCATTTAATTCTAAGCTGACACACTAATAAAGCCTTGTGTTGGAAACTGCTGAGTGCGCTCACTGGGCAACTGCTTTGGGCGAACAGGTGGCGCAAGCTCCGATCTTCCTAATTTGTTATTAGGGGCGAGACGCAAACAGAGCGAACTTTACGCACTGTACCGGACGTTGTAAGCGTTTAATACCTGCCTGTGAGGCGGACCAGAGAGGCAACCTGCGTAATTTTCCTCCCTTGTTAAAAGGGGGCATTTGACGAGGGAGCTGTGATGCCAGTTGCTGACAGCGAAATGGTAGTGGACAATAGCCACGCGTTATACGAGGGTAAAACCCCAAACAGTGACGGGAATGACTGCATTCTCCCGGCATCACTGTGCAGTCCTGCGGCAGACATCCTCAAGAACTTTTACCACACCAAACGGGTCGGGAACTATCTGATTGGGAGGAAGCTGGGAGAAGGATCGTTCGCCAAAGTTAGAGAAGGTCTCCATGCGTTGACTGGGGAGAAGGTAAGCATAAGCATACTACGGCCGCTACAAAGTGGAAATGTAACTATTAACAGTTTGTTAAAATTGTGGATAGTATATGACTTTGCATTAAATGAAATGCATCTTGTGATCCGACCACATGCTTTCAAAGGAAATAGAACTGTTGTTGGATTATCATTGATTTCTTGTAGGCATTTTACGACACTTACTGATTAATCATTGATTATTTTTTTGCTTTTATAATTTTTAAATCAAAAGTTAAGTTTTTGAGAAATAATCGCCACCTTTAGAAAACTTCTACCATAATAGAGTATAACAGAGTATAATAAAAACAGTCTGTGGCATGCAGCAAGAGGTCTGATGTTGTTTTAGATTTCATTTCATTGGCGTGTCAGCTGTCACTAGCCACATGCCTGTTTGGAAATGCATTCGTTTCTGTTGATTTTTAACCAAGAAAGAAAACTATTCACCTATTTATATGAACAGTTCAGTAAGAGTTTTACAATCTGTCAATGCACGTCTTATTGACTTATCAGTGCTTAGCTTCAGAGAAAGTGATCAGCTTTGTTAATGAGCTCATGCGGCACCACCAGCTGTTGAACTCAGCTATGCTCAACAGGGTTGGTTTTCTAGGCAGGCTTGAGTGCAAATAATTACTTTTAGTGTGTGAGAGAGATCTGTCTGCGTTTTCCCATGTGCTGAATGACTAGTTGTGCGCTCCCTGGCTTTCTTGAACCTCTGCTTTGTCTGCTGGTGGTGGTGATCTCACCTCGGTGGACGCCTAAGCCTGTGATAGGGAAGGAGAATAAAATTGCCCGGCCTATAGAGGAGCAGCGCTGCTACTTGCATATGAAATCATGTCGTTGATAAATGAGTTTCAGTCTCATTATGATTCTGCCAGCGCAGGGCTTTGATATGGGCTACCATTGGCCACTGGTTGCCTTTGTCTCTTCAGGCTTTTCTGAAGAGCAGCCAGAACATTTGCATATTAGAAAAACAAGTACCTCTCTTTGGCTAAGCTTCTTGTGTTGAACATCCATGTCTATGTGTATTTTTCTACAACAGAATATGTGCTTGTGTGTCACTGAAATTCAAATTTTGCATATTAAAGATTAGCTCATCTTGTGCCCCATCCTTTCAATTCTGTTGCTGTGAGGAAAAAGAAAGCACTCTGCTCCTCTCTGCTGCTGCTTTCCTCACGCTCTTTGTTGAGGATGATGCAAACACTGGCAATCACACAACCAGCACATCACATGCTCTCCCTCCCTTTACTCTCTCATTCAGTGGCATAGGGAGTCCAGCAGGCATGGGAGGAAGTGGAGGGCACTGGGTTTATTCAAGCAAAAGGGTGATGAGGGGGGGAAAGGGAATAGAGGAGGACCCCCATATCCTTTTTTAGCATCACTAGAAAGTCAGAGTGGATGTGAAGACACGCTGGGTGTGTGTGTTTAATAGCAGGGGGTATGAAAGTAAGAAGAGGTGAGAGATGGTGTTGTCATGGTCAGGGGGCCTGGGAGGTCATATGTATGTGTTTTTGATGTCTGTAACCCACTTTCCCTCCTGTCTTACCCCACCTCCCCCCTTTTCTGTCTGAGGGGATCCTGATAAACAACTGAATCCCCCAGAAGCCCCCTGGCAGGGCACACCCCTCCTCCTGGCCCCCATCCCCCCACCACCTCCTCTACTCATATAGCCTACTGTAAATACAGTGCCCCATCCCCCCATATATACCCTACACCCACTTCTCTTATCCACATTGCCTCTCGTAAACACAGGCCATCAATTACTGTACTGTGACAGTTCAGTGCGTATGTACATACAAGTATTAATTAGCAGCAGTAAAAAGGTTTTCAGAGGTGAATCAATTATCAGAGATGAAAGGACAAAAGTAAAAAAAGAAAGACGCTAAAGGACAGAAGAAAGAGAACACACACACACACACTCTGGTCCTCACCATTTCATTAATGGATATGGTGATTAGTTTCATGTCTTTCCATGTCAGGTGACTCTCCTTGAGATGATTTGCAGTATATGGTAGCCATGCTCTTGAACTCAGTCTAGACAGACCATAAGGAGACATGAGCATGAAATAGAGTAGATGGGTACGTTATTGAATGTAATTAACTACTAAGAGAAGTAAAGTGGTGTCATTGAGAAAAAGGACACATTCTCTGACTTTTATGAGGACATTCTGTAGGTTTCTTCTCTGTGCTGTGAAACACAGACAGGACAAATGTTGGGATGATTAATTACAGAGAAACACTTAACACGCCTGCCTGACTGGGAATCTGTTCAGAAAATGTTATTTTATCCTTCCTCGGTTTTTACAGTTGTCTCTGCTCGTCATGTGTGTTTAGCTACAACTAAACTCTGAGGCAAATGGGACAATATTAATTGTCCATTTGGCCTAAGCACCCCTAACAGATCGGGTAACATTTGCTTTTCCCCTAGTTTATGATGGTTCAGTAACCCCTCCAACACACATGGTGCACACACACACACACCCTCCCATGCAGCCTCGGGGCCTTGTAGCGCCCAGGTTGCCCCACATTAGGAGCAGCTGTGAGGGAGAGGTCAGTGTCGAGTTATATACTTTGTAACTGAGACTGAACAGCTCATCACCTGTTACACGACAGCTCTCTGAAACCCTCCCTCCAAAACCCAGTGGTGAACTGCTGCTCCATTTTCCACAGATATTAATCACATCTCTCCTGTCTCAATTTCTCCAGGTGGCAGTGAAGGTGATTGACAAGCGCAAGGCCAAAAAGGACTCGTATGTGACCAAGAACCTGCGGAGAGAGGGTCATATCCAGCAAATGATTCGCCACCCCAACATCACGCAGTTGCTGGACATCCTTGAGACGGAGAACAGTTACTATCTAGTGATGGAGCTGTGTCCTGGCGGGAACCTCATGAACCGCATCTATGACAAAAAACGCCTGGATGAGAGGGAGACTCAGAAATACATCCGTCAGCTGGTGCTAGCTGTGGAGCACCTACACAGGGCCGGTGTGGTGCATAGGTAAGGCTTGAATTAACGAAAGAGAACACACGCACGCACGCACGCACGCATGCACGCACGCACACTGATCTCCAATATCACAATCAGAATTTTTATACAGTACTAGTAAAAAGTCTGGACCCATATTGACATTTTGCCAACAGTAGCTCAGGGAGCTTTGTGCTGTTTAGGGGTAAAGCTGACTTTAAGATCTCTGAATCAGACATGATCCTCTTTCTCAAAGTGTGGGTTAAGTCCTTACTGTGCACATTACTGTTAATCCACCAATAACCAGATCAGTCTGCTCAATAACCGCAATGCCATGCTTCCTGAGGTTTCCCAGAGCGGTACTAAATATTTAAAAATAAATTCAATTTTATAAAGTGTGTTCTTATGTGTTAAGTGCCAAAGCTGGCTTTACAAACACTGTGAAATGACCCAAATATTTGTCGTTCAAATATCATTGCATATTACACCACAATACATTGCATCATACTGAATCTTCAAATCATATTTCAGATTTAAGTTTCAAAAGCTCTTCCCAGGAATAGTACATTCTTTGTCACTCAGAGTCTGGGAACTAAATTTCTATTGTGGTGAGATGGCCTATGTAGATAGCTGTATAACAAGATTAGTAAGACTAAGCAGGGATCTGAAAGCACACAATAGACCCCAAAAAAATCAGCCAGCGTGACCCACATTGGGAGGGTATATGTGTATGTGTTGGGGCAGTTGGGGAGGGGTTTGATTACCAATGACCTCTCCTGCTTGTGTATTGTATGATGATCACGACTTAGATAAGTTATCTGATGTAAGCACGGACACAATGCAGGCATTGACATCTCCCTTTTTTCTCTTTGGCTTGCAGGGATCTGAAGATAGAAAACCTCCTGTTGGATGAGCAGGACAACATAAAGCTAATAGGTAACTCTTAACATATTTGTATCCTCACTCAGTGTTTTTTTTAATCTCACCTGAATAAAATGTAGGATACAGAAATTTGAAAATGAATACATTCTCACAGCAAAGAACATGATTAGATAAGTTAATAATAAAAGAAGGCCTTTGATGACAAGATTATCTCAGCTGGAGTGTAACAGTGTCCCATGCGGTGAGAGGTTAATAGCAATTAAATATGCCGTTAAAAGCCTCACACAGGCTCTCACCAAAGTGCTAATCTGCTTCTGTTTGTGTGTTTAACACTGTTATGAGGCAAATTGATGTTAAGTCAGAAAAGACTGCAATAAACCCAAAATCTTGTGTCCCTCAGATTTTGGCCTCAGTAACTGCGCTGGCATCTTAGGATACTCAGATCCATTCAGCACCCAGTGTGGAAGTCCAGCCTATGCTGCACCGGAGCTGCTCTCAAGAAAGAAGTATGGGCCAAAAGTGGATGTCTGGTCCATGTGAGTGTAGTTTCTATCTCAGCAATTACATAAATTGTTGTCAAACATAAAGTACACCTTGAGTTGAATTGTGTATTTTCTTGTCTTCCAGTGGGGTGAACATGTATGCTATGTTGACTGGGACTCTCCCGTTCACTGTGGAGCCCTTCAGTCTCCGAGCGCTGCACCAAAAGATGGTGGACAAGGAGATGAACCCTCTACCTCCCTCACTCTCCACAGGTAAATAACAAATGCACATGTGTTTGTGAATGACAAGCTGTATCTTTGTGGTAACACTCATAAATGAGTGTAATCAAAGTGAAGTCTGGATGAATAGCTGACATGCAAAGAATTTGATTGCAAGATATGATCTCCCTTGTGAGACAAATGTCATAGAAATTCCAGATGTCTCATGAGATGCACAAACACTAAATGGAAATGTAGAGATAATAAGTTTCTCTATCAGTTATCTTCTTGATATTAACTGCAGATTTCCTGAAAATCACTTCTCAGATATTACCTTTTAGCGTTTTTTTTATCCATCTGGCTGTCACAAAGCAAACAAGAGAATAATGAAAAAATAAATAAAAAGAGTTAGTTCCACAAAATGTTCTGCTTAAACATATGAAAACGGCACAATAAGTTTATTGTTGTTGCACTGTAGCATTTATTGTAAGTTCAACACAGTCAGTGCAGAGGACAACAATATGTAAAATGTGAAAACAACAAACCTGAATACACAGGTACACTAAAATAACCTTTGTCGTGTTTGTTCAAATTCTGGGCAGTGTCTAACTTTTCCTGTTAATCAAGAGTTCCAAAGAAGTCACTGGTAGCATGTTAAAAATATTTGAAGACTTGCTGACAATGTTATTTGAGTCTGTCATTTTAGGTTTAAGGGGATCAATCATCGTAGTCATTTTACACGAATAGAAGCAAAATATGTTTGCATGTTCATTTCTATGGATTTATAGGCAGTAGGATCAAATACAGTGGGCCGGTGTCTGGTCTGTCTGTGAACCATCATGAAGGAATCTTAAAAAAACAAACAAGCTTGTGAAAACAGGTGTGCAATTTACTTGGAAGTATTCACTCACATACCATAGAACAGTCTTGCTCACTAATATGCAAATTTAGGAGGCTTAACCCAGTTGTGCAAGAGCTATTAATCAAGCTAATGACATATGAGTATCATCTTATCTGTTACATAATAGTAGAGGATGACTGCCAAGTTCATGGTTAGTGTGTCTGTCATGACTGAGGGATTGCATAAGTATAAACCCTCACTCAAGATAATTATGCTAACCAGTCATGAGTGGTTTGTTAGGTGCCGGGTAATGCAGAAATGATTTATGTTCAGTTCTATAGATATCAGAAGATTTTTTTTAATCAACAAAAACAATAGTAGTTGTAGCCCTAAATTCAGTATCAGTAAACATTCCTTTTCATGCGGAGACTTGTGTGTCAATGGCAGCGTGAATATGAATATTTATTCCTTCTCTCCCAGCTGCCATCTGCCTTCTGAAGAAACTTCTTGAGCCTGATCCCAACAAGCGCCCCAATATTCATCAGGTCATGGCTGACTCCTGGCTACAGCTGGCCAACAAGAACACAGGGGCACCATACCTCAACAGGTAGACTCAAATAAACTTATTGAGATCACATATACCTTTTGAATGTTACGGGTTAGTCTGTTTGGGTAGTATGTTGTTTATTTAGCTTTTAACTCTGCATTTCTTTTAT
>JANJYP010002061.1:0-19536 GCA_024605115.1 Rastrelliger brachysoma | reverse complement strand
TGGAAAACTTCCAGAAAGTGTCTGGTAAATTTCCATGGGAAGTTACACTGCAGAATTTTGAAAATATTCCAAATTGAAATATGCTGGTAGAAGCTCATAACTCCCAAACTATGAGGGTGCTAACTGTATCAACGTTAATAATCCACACAGTGACATATCATTAATGTGAACTGCAATGGGCAATAGAAAAAACGATTGTCTTTTCGGCAAGCATGTATGCACGGGGGTATACGAGTGTGTGTGCACTACATGTCTCCCCAGTAAGATGCTGCACTCACTCCCTACTCTTAAGTTCTCCGACACTTTATAATATTTGGATCGGATCGTTTTCTCCACCTCTGCTATGACAGCGGCTCCTCTCAGCTCCATCTGCAGGTGAGGGAAATCGCTAACATGCAGCAGTTTATCAATTCATTGTTACAGCACTAAATATATTGTCATATAATGTCACCAAAACTTACTTCACTTTGCATAATCCACAGGTTCAAATGTGTGGCTTCAATAATTGTGTGCTCTGGACTCAAAAGTGTGGTCCAGGATTCTAGAAATCGTCTGTGCATGTGATGGAAGAATACATAGTGCATGTAGAAGGCATGGTCTCAATAGCCCTGCAGTAAACAGTGTGCTATGTATGCATGTATGTGATAGCATAGATATTCAACTGTACTTGCGTATCTGGTTGTTTTAGTCAGTATTAGGCTAAAACATTTGCTTCCGGGAGCAGCTGTAAACCGGTGAGTGAATGCACACAAACACACACTGTTTTAACCATGTTTTTATTCATTTAGAGTGATATACGCTGCAGCACTGTGTTCTTAGGTACATACTGATGTTGCATATCTTTTTGGGATAGATTTGAACAATGTTAAGACATTGAAAACACAGTTTAAAATTTGCCCTGATAGGTCATCAGTGAGCCCTACGTCCCGCCGGGGGACAGTGATATTGGCTGGACCATATGTTGCCTCATCTTCAGTAACAGTAGCCTCGCAGAGCTTCGGCAATAGAGCCTTATGTTGAAAATTACCAAAATTCTCCTTTAAGAACTACAGTGGTGGAAGAAAGTTTTCAGACACCCCATGCATTCTGAAATATTGCATTAAGCATCATTCTTAGGTCTTCAAGTGCAATTTCATTTAGTACAGTCACAGCCAAAATTCTAAATAAATCTTAAAAAGACATTAAAAATTTGAAATTGATTTTGGTACCACTGATCTAATGAGGGTCATACTTTTTATTAAAAGACACAAATTTTGTTGTTGTGCTTCATGTCTATACAAAGCTTCCACATTTGTAAGATCCTCAGAGACAAAACACAGGAAACATGCCTGAGGATAGCACACGGAGATTGTGCACATTTTTAAGGGTGTCTGAAAACNCTCAGAGACAAAACACAGGAAACATGCCTGAGGATAGCACACTGAGATTGTGCACATTTTTAAGGGTGTCTGAAAATTGTACCTTCAATTTAGTGAATTGCAGGTTTATTCCCGTTAATTCCCATAAATTCCCATGGAAAGTTTCCGTGTTTGAAAAGTCCCGGAATTTTGCAATCCGAACAATAGTCTGCTTTGCAAAATAGTAGCAAATCCAACTCCAACAGAAACAGAAAGTAAAGGATTGACCTCTCTCCATTGGAGAAAGTCCATTTGTTAGATGTTGAACATCTACTGTATACCTTGAAGAGCTTTGCATATTTCTCCATGATGAGTAAACAAACAAATCTACCAGCATTATTTATCAGTAAATTATCAATTATTTTATTTTAAAAACATGTCTGCAGAAGTCAGACCAGTCAGGCCAGTGAACTCATGAAGTTTCTAAAAGAGCCCTATTAATAAGATTATGAGCAAAATTCCACTTCAGTGACCATCATTTCCACCTCTCACCTTTCCTCTGTTGATAGTCTGCTGGTATGATTGATTGTGGAATTGTACTGACACCTGTATCAATATTCAAGATCAGCCACCTGCTGCCTGGAAGGTAGTCATTTTCCTGAGAATGATGATTTTATAGGTTTAATATCATCAGACACAACTTGTTTTCAATGCACCTCTCCATTTGGAGTTTCAAGACTCTCACCTCTCCTTCAAAGCCCAGACTTCAGCATGATTGACAGTGCCATGTAAAGCTTTGTACAATGCAATTACAACCCTAACCCTTCAAACAGTGTATAGGATAGAGCTGCTGCAAAAGTGACACAGAACAGGAATTATATCTGGTTCAAGCAGCACTCTGGTTGTCTATGTAAATCACTGTAAGATTGAGGGAAGAAGACAGAGAGGGCACAAAACTCATTCCTGTGAATAAGAGATGTGTTGTTGCCACGGTAATATGCCACTTGTGGGAATAATTGTGAATGCAATGTGCCAGAGAGACACACAACTGCAGCTAAGTAATAATAAGGTGTCACAAAACCAAGGGGTCACTCAGTCTTGAGGGGCTAGAATGGTCTCTGTCAAAGAGTTCTATACTTTCATTAACCCAACTAAGTGGCCCTATGAAAGAGCTCTCCCCAACTTCTGGTTTAGAGTCGATCTATCTATGGGATTATTTTCAGAACTACTTAAGTAAATAGGAGGAACAAATACTGTCATTTTGAATAACTGTTGAGAAATTGTAGACCAGATGTGACACATTGCTTTGAGGGGTGTGAGCAATCAGTGATCATGTGCTAACCATTTTATAAACACTATTAAGAGTTAATTAAATTAAATGCTGACATTTTTTGTGCATCATGTGACTATATAGAGATCCTGTTCATACTGACCATCATTAGTCACCATATTTATCTGTAACTTGCATGAGGCTTCAGCTATTAGGCCAAATTAGTAAAATTAAATAGATATAGCCTTTCTGTATGTACCAAAGATAGTAATTTTGAAAGATATCTACATAATTTGAAGTCTCACATTAACTTCAGAACTCTACATTTTTGCACATAATGATAAAAGTGTATGAGGAAGGGATGTTTTGATATGTTTTTATTAATTCAAATTGATTTAACATTAAACATATTTCCCTACCGTCACTTTGAGTGTGTAACCCCTGCTCTCTATATGACCATGACAATATCAACTAATAATTGCAGTGACTGCACAGTCTTATAATATAAGACTTGTGCAAGCACATGGAATGGAGAAGAGAGGAGAAGCATCCTGCCTCTGGTCCTTTTTTGATGCATAGAGGCTTTGAAGTCAATACAGATGCAATTTAGGGCCAGAGGCAGGGACAGACCTAAAAAGTATTTAATCAGCACCTTGCTATGGCTCCTAATATGCACTAGCCTCTGTAACAAAGCCAAAAATGTCTCCATTCTCTGATGTACTCAAAGGTGAAACTAGACTTCATTAAAATATTTGTCTAAAAAAAACATTTGGCTTCCAGTATACAGTATATGCTAAAATTTACAACATGATCAATCCTAACATTCATTTCCCTTCTGCTATTATTTCCTCTCATTCCCTTCCCTATTTTAATTTCACCGGCTCTCTCATATAATAATTGCTCTCCCGCTGTTCTTTCCTGTGCCTCTTACATCACCTGTGATCGTCCTTGAATGATCTCATGGAAACTATGAACTGCGAGCAGCAGGGCTGGTGGAGGTAATGTGTTTTAGGGACACTGTGGGGCTGTCCCATCCCAGGAAACAGAATCCCAGTGGGGGTAAACGGATCTGAAAGATGGCTTAGCAGATGGTCTGCACTTTGCTGACTCCTCTGATGAGCAATTAGAAGCACAAACATGACACGAGTGACAACAGCATATTCAGAACGAACCCGAGACCACATCTACGTCTGGGTTGCTGTCACAGGTGTCACTGGACGGTCAAGAAGGAAAGGAAGAAATATGAGGCATATAGTACACGAATACCATTACAGAGAAAGCTGGCACTAAATCGGTCACCTTCTGAGGCTCTGCATAGCACAATAGAAGGGTGTTTTCTGTCAATATAAAACATTATGTGACAGCTGGTTTTTGCTGCCTCTTTGGTCAATTTTAGGAGGAGAGAAACAATATCATCTATCTTCCACCACTGATGCTGCCGCAATAATAACCTGTCCACCCTATAAAGCAGAGGTAGGGATGCAGTCAGCCCCAGCTCCACTGATCCTTTCACTCCCACACTATTTCTCTCTATCTGTGTGTGTGTGTGTGTGTGTGTGTGTGTGTGTGTGTGTGTGTGTGTGTGTGTGTGTGTGTGTGTGTGTGTGTGTGTGTGTGTGTGTGTGTGACTCAGACCTGCTGATGTATAGATGGTGAGACAGACTGAGAAGAGAAGGCAGTACTGCTGCACAGAGAAATTGTCATGCAGCTTATAAAGCCTGCACCAAGAAAATGTTGGATGTTAATAATGTAACACTTTATCATTCCCAACAGGGAAATTATCTTAAAGCTTTGCCCACTACTGGGAGTTTAGGGCACAGAGTTTCTTCCATCAGAAACCTCAAGGTCATTTTGCCATACTTCATTGGCGGACAATGATTTATCTTTTGGTAATACTGATGAAACTCATTTTTACAGTAAAAATGATGTGACGTAATAAAATGGGAATATGATTTTTTTTTTTTTAAAAATGCTCCTTTAGTCGTCAAGCCTCTGAGTGGGTGAGCAGGTGAAAAACAAATGCTGTTAACTGTAGCTTATAAGCCCAGGATATACAGCATTTTGTTCACAGATATATTGAAGAAGAAAGACCAATTATTATCTCTCTTCAAATTTGCATGTACATTTTTAAAAGGTGTTCAATGTGCTTAATTACTTATCTCACCTGGAAACTGAAATTAAGCAGTGCACTTTCAACTCATTCAACAAGCCATGATGGAGGACAAGATGTGTTTGTCGACAAGGAACCATTAAAAGGAAAGCTAATGTGGGTTGAGGAACCAATTCCCTGGCTCTTTTTGTCCTTGTTTGTGGCAGGCTGCTGTCTAGCTGTCAGTGTAATCATCAGCCTATTTCAGAGCAGTGATTTGAGTACTGTATGTAAATATAGCGTGAGAAGTAAAATGTAATGTGAAGTGATATGTTTGGCTTTCTGCAAGGACAGCAGCACTTTCACTGTTATACAGACATGTGAGTGCTGACAACCTATTTAGGTACAGATTTTTATCTATTCAAGCATATTTTTTGGGCATGTTGTACCATTTGTCATAGTAGATAACAGAGAGATGACATGAAAAGAGAGAGAGAGAGAATGGGTACAATGTGCAACAAATGTCACCGGTCATACACAAACCAACAATGCTGCAGTTCATAGTCATCACTGGGTTACCATGTGATTTGCAATTTACATGCAACTTCTTTCAGAAAACTTTTATTTGAATATTTGGCATAATACAGAGTCTATTCTCAATAATGCACTTTTGAATCAGGAAAATAAAATATTCATACTAATAGTAGAACCAATAGTCAAGCGATTTCCATTCTTCATTAATCTTGGTAATATCCTCTATCCCTAATCCTGCTTTTGGAAAGCTTTAAGACATGTACCTGGCAATGACGACAATGTTAAATATGGTTGGATCAATGTGATGCTGCAAGTTCTGATCCGTTAGGTGTGCGTCATCCTGGAGACACTGAGTCACTCAGCACTCCTTCTCAAGACCTTACCAGGCAGCCATAACAAAGATGAGATGGGGAAAGTGATGTCACAGAGAAGAAAGGGAGCTCCAAATGGCAAACAGTGGAACATCTGCATCCTCTGTGACTGCTAACTTAGGTCTCTGTTTGCATGCAATTTTCTGCCTGTCCACTTGCCCATTTGTCCGTGACTGTGTGATTCTGTCTGTCTATCTGTCTGTCTCTGTCTGTAGCTTGCAGCCTAATGCGCTAAAAGAAATCTAATTTCTGACTACTCTGTCAAGCATTAGCCTTAAGTTTCAGCAGGACATAAATAATCATTTTAAATATGTAAATAGTAAACAAAATATTTTTGCTGCAGTCACTTGCTGAGACTCAAGGAAGGCTATATTTTAATCATCTAATTGCATGGCCTACTTGTTTAAAAGCTATGGTGGGTTTGCTCTAATTAGTTAAGTGATTTTGTATTTCCTTATGAGACACTCCAAGGGCACTGTGCTTCCTACAAACAGTCATATGAAAAAGACACCTCAACTTTTTACTTAGTTACATTACTTTGCTTCATACATGTAAGTTTCAAGGACATGATTTGATTTATAAATGTTTTATAATGTGTATGCTGCTGAGGTTCTAATATATCCCAGACTAAAAGAAACACATGAACGTGTACTGTCGCCACAGTGTCTCAGCCACATTTCCTTGGAAGTCACAGGTGACTTTGATCTAATAAAGATAAGGCTGGGTAGTCAGCTAAGTGAAATATCATTCCTGTGTCTGCTCTCTTGACCTTTTTTCTGCTGAACAGTTTTAAGGGAGGGTGGGACAGACAACTGCAGTGGGAAAAGACAGGTTTAGGTCATTGCCTATTTAGTTTGGAGGTTCAGATGACAAATTGATGGGTTAATAGATGAGGGACAGAAAGAAAGAACAAACAATGATGAGTCATCCCACTAAACAGCTCAGAGTTATGATGGACCCAAAGGGTTGCTGCAGGGAAAATCATTCATAAGTATAAATTGAGACCTACCATTTCAGAGTTGTAAAATTTTCCCTAGTGTGTCATGATGATCAATGGACAGTGAAACAAAAGAGACAATTTAACAACTTTTACTATACAACATGATATGTATGGTATTTAACATAATGATTATGCATATTTCAAATGCAACCTACTAGATGTTGTTCTTCCTGGTTT
Source organism: Rastrelliger brachysoma (assembly GCA_024605115.1). Taxonomy (NCBI): domain Eukaryota; kingdom Metazoa; phylum Chordata; class Actinopteri; order Scombriformes; family Scombridae; genus Rastrelliger; species Rastrelliger brachysoma. The sequence continues at coordinate 12,758 of JANJYP010002061.1, read as the reverse complement.
ATCAAACAGTTAACTGTAATTTACAGACCGTATACTATTCTCGTAGTCTTACTTGACAAAATTTATTATAGGATGTTTTCTGCATAGAATAATACAGTAGACTCTGCCCTGTATTTATCTATGCATACTCAGATGTGCAGCATTATGTACTTGCTAAGTGAGAAAGCAGTGTGTGAATTTCTACAAGAGCTTGCTATCACTTTTCTTTTCTCCTATGACACCCTGCTTTCCCTCCCTCCCCCTTCCTGTTGCTACACTCTGCCACCGTTCAGTGCAGGACTTATATTTCTTATGTGGCGTCAGCCCAGAAAAAAAGACAGCGGGGCTGACTTCACACAGCTGGCCTCTGGCTGTGATATGAGAATACATTCTAAACCAAAACAAAAACCCAGTGACATGCCACACTAAATCAAACACTGAAACCAATAAAGAAATTATGATCAGATAAACACATACTATGTACTCTACCTAACATCACTTAATATCTACCGACAAAAATCACAAATTACAGATTTTCATTTCACCCATGGTTTAAAAATTCTGAACTTATTCTAAGACAGCATACTTGTACTGTTCATATGTGCATGCACACAGGCATACTTATGCCTATATTACTTTCATAATCAAGCAAAAACCTAAACATAACTAAAGACACAATACCTTATATAAAAACAACAGTGATCATTGGTGAACCATAAATGTCCACTCTTGGCATCTTAATCAAATTATTTTTCCTAATTTATGTTCTCTAGTAAACAAAACACTTCTTTTACACTTTGAAGCTTAATTTATATGATTTTTCTAACATATAGTTGAGATCAGAGGTGTGACTGTGGCTGGCACTACACCCATCCCTCTCCTTCTTCTTGCTCCTTCTCATCCTCTGTGCTGCAGTGTTTTTGTCCCCTGTGGTCCCTCTGGCTATTCATCACCGTTCAGAGGATTTAAGTCAATGCCAATTGGATTGCCATCAACTGAACTGATAAATTATGGCAAATGACAAATGAATAAGCTGTGCAGCAAGCTAAACTCAACAACTGGGAGAAATGGGAAGAAGACAAAGAGACAGCCTGGAGGTTTTAGAGAGCACAGACTTTGAGTAAAGGGAATAAGAGCGAACTGGCTCAGAAATTGAGTTTCATTATGGTGAAACACACCACTAGAGCAAAGTGTCATGTCACTGAATGCTGAATAGATAGGTGAAAAATTGATACATTTGTCTGTGTCCACCGCTATTAATTTACAGAGAAATAGGGTCTTGAAGCGAGAGAAACAATTTCAGGAGAAATGGTCTCTGTGGCTATTGATTGTTTATTTCTCATGTCAACTTGACAGACGCTTTCTTAGACTCTATGGGAATTGTGTATTTGAGTTATCTGTCCAAGTTTTCTGGCTAGAGCTGGTTTAAAACTTAGTGACATTCAACAGAATTAAACCATGACAATTCAATATGATGTTATTCTCCTAGAAATTGTCTGTCCAGATTAATAATGTGCAACTTTTTAAAAGATAGTTATTGCTTACATAATTTGTGTAAGTTAAATAGTTAATTGTTTTTAACATTAATTTGATTATTTTATTGCATATGTGCTATATGTGTGTGGGTGGATGTGTTTGTTGAACACATTCCTCTTTGAGTCGTCCGGCAGTAACACATACTGTTCCCCCGGGATGAATAAAATATTGTGTTGTTAAATCCTCAAGTTTGCAATCATACATTTAATAGACAAGATGTCATATCTTTCTGAATGTATATGAAAAGACATATGGTGACCATGCCCCTAGTTTTAAGCATATGGATGAGGCTATTGTCACAGTGAAAAATATAATGCAGGAGATGCTGCTGTGTTGACAGCTGCATCCATGCTGAGGAGTTTACTGACAGCAGTAAATTAGTTCCACACACTCAACAGCAAAGCGTAATTAGCCAGCCCAAACAGACACACACTAACACGCATACTAATGCACACAAGAGCACATCACCTTGCACATGCACACACACGCAAAGCACAGTGAAACATATTGTATCTACTCAAGCATATGCGCATCAGACACACACGCATACATTCATGGGTAAACTCAGGGATGCAAACAGACTCTGGCAGTACCCAACGGCTGCTAAAAAAAAGAAAAAGAAAAATCACAATATGCTTATGCAAGCCCAAAGACTGTGGGTACAGAAAAAGCATTTTCACATCGAGGTAAGCATACACTGCAGTAATATAAACAATAGCAGTCGTGAAAGTAGAACACTGTGAATGACAGCTGTTCTCCATGTAGGGAGGAAGGCATTCATGGGGAGTGTGAGAGAACTTATTTTCTCCACAACGGGATGTTTGAGGACACATGGAAACACAATGGAGCGTACACACAGTGGTCCTTACACACTTTGCACAATCTCACCTTGTTTACTGCCAAGACATATACACCCACACACACACACACTGTATGCAACACCTCTAAAACATACGCTTGAGGGCTGCAAATGGAGAAAATGAGATAAAAGGGGGGTAATCACAGGTAAAGTTGCAGGTGTCAAGAGTCTCACTCCTGCTGGTTTTGTTACAATTGCAGTCAGAACGCATGTGCTGTCGCTCGACTGCAGACATAGACAGATGTGTTGTACTTGCGGATGATAGGAGTCAAAATGCACAGTGCTATGCAGTGTGGGGGTGGATAGATAGGCAGAGGGATGACCATAGGGTTTAGGGAGAAGGCCATGTGAACAGATGGTCCCTGGTTGCCACCCAAGATCCCATTAAGAAAGATGGCAGAACTGACCTATTTCTGGACCCACCATGCCGTGTAAATCCACTGTGCCGAGAGATACAGCAAATATCTACATTCAGATGTTATAATCCTCGCTCTTTTTGTTGGACATTGTAGGATTACATACATTGTTACTGTAGCACCAGTGCAGGAATCAATTAGATGAGATGTTGCTGTAATGCAGCACAAGAATTCAGGCAACTCATATTCATCCAGCTACAGTATCTGACAAGTAATTTCCCTGGACACTTTGCCCTTGAGTGCTTAATGAGGTCTTCCTACAAAGCAGCTGAGGTGATACGCTTGTCAAGAGACCGATGAGCCATCCAGTGCCAGACCAGAGATGCTCTGCCTTTCACCACCTCAGATGTCTTGCGGGGCTCAGAAACACACTTCCTCCTCAAGATGCAGCTGGCACTTCCTGCTCTGCATAAGTCCATACAGACAGACTTATTCAGAAATCAGTCAACTGAACTGCTTTTCTCATAGCCATTTTTAAGACATTTGAAATTGCTTATTGATAGAAAAGAGTTTTTTTTCATCCTTCTCCCCTTCTGATGGTTGCATTTGCAGCAGAGGTCAAGTTCGATTGTGTTGTAGTCCATTAATCCTTGTATTTTTCCCTATGACCTCGAGCATAGTGTCAACTGAAAACTACACTGGAGGCATGTCATGCATGAATGAAGTAATAAATATTTGATGAAGTTATATTGTAAAGGCAATGGGTGATACAAAACACTAAAGACACACAGAGGAGCAAGATTGGCTCATGCTAGCATCAATCATTCCCCCCTGTATTTTAAAAGGCACCACATAATGTAACTGAGGGCCTAATCGAAATTGGATATATGGCTGTCTGTGTGCGTGCGTGCGTGCGTGCGTGCGTGCGTGCGTGCGTGCGTGCGTGCGTGCGTGCGTGCGTGCGTGCGTGCGTGCTTGCATATTGCAAGGTGCTTTTGTGTTTAGGTTACAGAGGCTATGATCACACAGACACAGGTGATTTTGACATACAACTTGTCTGAGGAAACACTATACCATCAGTACCTTTTTCTCATGAAATCACATAGGATACACACATAAATTCTCACATATACATGCACAGAAGTCCCACTATGCACCTGATGCTCTTTATTTACCCTTATTACATGCTCTGAGCAAACTCACGAGCCATAATAGCTTTCTGCTCTTGCAGCCTATGGCTCAGGAATAGACATCAAAAGAGAGCCACTAATGACCAAAATGATCTGTTTCTCATGTAGCAAGTGTGGTCTTGATGATTATTATTGCAGCATGGATGGATATTTGTGCATTTAATTCCCTTCTCATCAAGTATTTTGGCAAAGTCACTTTAGACACCAGCAACAAAACAATGTTGTTCTTCTCACACTGGCCCAGCATGAAGAAACAATATGAGAGATTTCTGGGCCAAGCTTCTGCCATGGGTGGATTTAGATTTTTCTGGTAATTCAATAAGCCTTGGGGTATACTTGATCTTTCACTAGCAGTGAAGTCATCAAGACAAACAAATGAACAGAGATAGAGGGCTCTGCCTACCATCAGCACAGCAGCTATCTGTCTCAATCTGCTTTGGCTCTTCCACGTGGATAAAATGGACCCTGCTCCAAGCTTTAATCTCACCTGTGTGTGTATGTGTATATGTGCATGTGTATGTGTGTGTAATTTCTTCTCTGTTCTGCCCAGGCAGACACCCCCCTAATGTCAGATGACTGAGCGCCACTACACGACAGTTGCTATGGTTACCAGCCAGATTCTGTGTACATAGATACTCATCGCAATTTTGATCTGCAGTGAAGCACTGATGAGAGAGCAAGAGTCTGACAAAATCACCCACCCCCATGCATACACACAGGCATACTTATACCTATGCATTCACTGTATATGTGGGGAAATTCTACCATACATGCATTCACAAATATACACACACACACACACACACACACATTCCACCCACATGAGAAGATACTCATTCACCTACACAGAGCATTCATCAGTACATATTCTGATGCATATCATTAGACTGAGGGCATAATCAAACACGGTATGCTGGGCAGAATTATCAGCCTCACCCGAAGTAGCACAAATCACAGTAGGTGATACACTGGGATATCGCTATACCTGGAAACTCCTTTAAAGCAACCAGTGCTTCATTTCTCACCAACTCGCACAAAAATCCCCCCCCCCCCCCCCTCTCACACTCACATATCTATACATGCACACAGGGCAGATTGGGAGCACTCAGGCAGAGCAGAAGATGAAAGCGAGAGGGAGCAGTGTCCATGCCAGAGAGCTGTGTGAGTGGGGAAGTGATGAAAGAGAGACTCATTTAGTAAATTGACAGCTCCCTAAAGAATTCTTCATCTTCTTCACCATGAAAGGCCTGAATCCTTCTCAACTCCCAACTACTCTCACCAGGCGTGACGAAACTGTCACATTCCAGCAAACATTAACAATGATGGTGTTAGAATTTTATTTTGGATTCATCTCTCTCCTCACTCCCACTGCTACTTCATTTAGTCCACAGTGGATGTCTGTTCAAAATACCAACTGGTGTTAATAATCTGATGCAAGTTAAAATGTTGAAGAATAGCTAGACAAGATATGTATAGATCAAAACTGATATTTTCAATTTCAAATTGTTTCAGTTAAGCTAAATGGCAGACATTTTGCATTATGAGAAATGCTGCTGATGGAAAGCCAGCTTTTAATTTCAGCTATGTATTTTGCTAAGGTGATGCAGTCACGTGAGGCAGCACAGTTCTCTTTTGATGACATATCAAATTTTCACAATGTCATTACTAATGCAGTGTGCAAGACCTTAAATTGTTTTTTTTTCCACAGGGAGTGCTTATGGGATATGCATAATTGACATCCAAGCTACCAAGTTTTGTGACCATAGAATTAACAGTAATTATGCTGGAATATGAACACTCAAACAATATGGAAACAAACTGAAAAGAACCAGATTCAGCAAAGAGTTTTACAGAATAGAGGAGATTCTGGAGGCAGAGTGAGGGGATAAAGCCAAAGGAAAGAGGGTCAGCGTGGGAGTGAGGCTGTAATTCATACAAGGAGAAAAGCCACAGTGACAGCCTCTTACCTACTGCACAAACACCACATACGCTACCTCTCATACTTCACAAATAAATCTGGCCCTCCCATACACACACATATAAATACACACACTCTCTCTCTCTCTCTCTCTCACACACACACACACACACACATACACACACACACACACACTCATCACTTTAGATGGCAGAGGCACAGCAGAGTGAGTTACAGCGTTCCAAGCATAGGCCATTGCAGCAGAGAGACAGTGCCAGCCAAATAACTGAGATCTAGTAAGGTCTGAACATTTGTGAGCTTGTGTTGAGATCAAATTAATTGCCCTAGAGCATCTCTCATATGGGGCCTGTATAAAACAGGTGAGTAAAAGTGTATATAGCAGTTGATTATAAAGTGAATTAATCAGAGAGCCAACTTGGGTGGGAAAACAAGAAGCAGTCAGGTGGCCTAAGGAAAAACTGCTGCAATTAACTGATTGTGGGCTCATTACTATCAAAAATGTACTAATGGATTTGAGTCTGTATTCGGAGTTTGAAACATTTATATCCATTAGAAAACGAAAAACCTACCAGAACTCTGCCAGTGAGCGTCTGAGCAGAGATCATGACACCAGCCCAGTCTTTGACTGAAGTCATCCATCCCACCTCGCTGGCTGGAGCCTCCTCCTTTTCATCAGGACCCTTTGGTGCTCTGTCTGCTGCCTGATTGTTGGCAGGGTTGTTCACCTTCTGAACCTCCTGAAAGAAAAATATAATAATCTTATAACAGGAAATCATATATTATCAACAAACTAAAATATATTACTCATATCAGCCCCCTCTGATGTGAAGGCTTCTGTATTCCTGGTCACATGCATGGCCACATGTATGACGAGTTAAAACCTCTGAGGGTAAAAAAAAGAAAGAAAAGGGACTGCAAATGTAGCCATCATGCCGTGATAATATCCATCTGTTATATGTTGCATATATTTGTTTGAATGAGGTTCAGTGCTTGTGCATTAGATAACGACAGAGTTAATGTGTTCCCTCCCTCCCGTTTTGCACATATGGCTATATAAGCTAACTGTTCCTCATGGTAAAGAGTACAAGACTGCTGTTCTCATACAGGCCTTTCAATGTTCTCTCTTGCATCCAACTGAGAGAGCAGAGTAACCTGGCAGTTCATTGACAGACTTTGCTTAGTAGAATCATTGCATTCAGTTATTCTTTTCCAGCCATTCGTTCAATTCTGATTCAACCTACAAGCTCTCCAAGCAATCACATAGGTCAGTTTAACCATGCACACCACTATGACCCCCCATTTTCTTATCAGATTCCTCAGCAGTAATGAGCATATCATTAATCAAATCATTGTTAAAAATATTGTGTAACTTTATGTTTATATGAAGTTTATGATGGGAAGACATTGTGGTTAAGACCTGGCTAGGTTAGGTACGACTTTCGTCGACATGGCAACAGTAAACACGATCGATTGTTAGTTTGGTTTTTTTTTGGTTTTTTTTTTTTGGTTTTTTTTTATGTTTTTTTTGTGTGTGTGTTCTTGGTTTGTTCTTTACTGTATTATTACTATGTCATGTTGATTTTGTTATGTTTATCTATCTGCTTATTTATTTGGCTTGCTTATATATGAAGTGTAATTCATTTGTGGATATGTAATTTTGCACTATAATTGGTGTCACCATTTGTGATGGGAGAGAAAAAATAAGGTTATAAAAAAAAAAAAAACAAAAAAACACGATCGTAGCTGAAAAAAAAACAGGAAGCAAATAGTGGCACTGTAGCCACTAGATGGCACTGAAATGTAACTATAGGTCATTTTTGGTGACTGATTGCACGATCTACTGTGTTGTTTTGGTTGGAAATATGGAATCAATATGACATAAAACAGCTTCCCTTTCCTTCTGGTAGGAAAACAAATAAGTAGATATCTGTTTTCTGTTTGGAATACAGCTAATGAAATAAATATTGAGGTAACACTATCCCACAGTTGCATGCAGATGTCCTCTTGATAGTGACACAATGCTCCTTTCCAAAGAGGGCAAGGTCATATTATTACAGAGTACACAAACAGAACTTGGATTTTACTTTGTCACTAGTCACCGTGACCAGTAGCTATAAAGGTAGATTATGTCCTCTGTCGACAAAGTAAATTTGTTTTCCATATTCTGTAAATGTCATATTCATATAGTTTGTTTGCATGACCCTAGAACATCCAAAACTGATAATGTAAATAAAATAAAAGATGTATTTTCAACTATTTTTATTTTATTTTTACATCACCATGTCTCATTCAAGGAACCCTATGGGGCACAAAACAGAGATACCACCAAAGGTCAAGCAACCACTGGGGTGACCAATATGTTCCCACATACAACACAACAACAAATCAGACTGCAACTTGAGTAATTCTACAGGGCCACAGAGCAACACCATTACAGATGAGTCCAAGAGAGTACTCTGTCCATTTCAAGAGGATTGTCTCATCAAATTGGATTACATTTCATAATGATATGGCATCGACACAGCTGCCATTTTCCTAATTTGATTCCAAACCATAACAATGCCAATGAACTCGCACTAAAAAAGTCTGACTTAGTAATTAGATCATTATCTGCTCTTGCTTTTGGGCCTCTCAGAACTGCAGTGTACAATTCAGTTACTTGTGCTTCATAATAGCTTCATGTTTGCAGACTCACAAATTCTAAAAGCAAAATCTAAATATACAAATAAAATATTTTAATTTTGTCTTTAAAAGTCACACAGAATCTGTATCTAGGAAAAAACTCAGTGCAAAGTATAGTACTCAGTACAAATCCCAATACAAGAGAAGAAGCATGAAATATTAGACAGAAAAAGGGCAAAAGAGAGTGACATGGCTATGTAAATGTACGAACTGTAAATATAGCTTGAGATCAATTACTAACTGAGATGACATTTTCTTCAACTACAGTTATTTTTAAATCAAACTTTAAGTCGCTTTTTGTAGTTTATCATTAGCAAAACCTACAAACAGTTTCCTAGTCTCAACTTTTTGAATTTATTTCCATTTTATTTTTTATTCATTTGTATTTTTCCATATGAAAATTCATATTTTGTGCTCTAAACTTTTTTGTAAACATCATTTGCATATCAGGCTCCTTTCAAATTCAGGATCATTTTACAAAACTTTATATGAGATGTTACTGGCTTGAAGCTGGAAGATATTGTAAATAGTCCAATTACATGTGCAGTCTGCGTGATTAAGATTCTGTCTTCTCTTACACTGCAAAGCACTTACAGTACCACCCCTCGCCCATACTTGTTCAGTATTCACTTGACTACGTAGCCTGCATGCATCTCGCCAGTCACATGCTGCAAATACTTAGCAAAGTGTGCATGTATGCGGGTCACTGTGCGCATGGATGTCTAAGGTTTCACTCCGATTGGCTGTGTGCCTGCTTGATAGCACTCCAGGCATGTTGTGGTGGCGTAGTATGTGCTTGTCTGTGCCCAGCAGTTACTTCTTAGCCAAAGGGCCCCAACAACAACACACCTGACAAAATAGTACACCACATAACACTAGAACTTCTGTGTGTCACCCAAGTCTCATAGAAGCAGTACCTGTTCCTCACTCTTCTCGCTACTCTTCAGGCATGTTTTCAAGTATATATGCCTTAAGCTGTTGCCTATCATAGCAACTTCGTTTTAAATACTGACATGCTGCTGTCTGACAAGTTCCTAGTGCTGCCTCCCATCATGAAAACACTGTGTATTTGTGAATCAGGTTTTTTTAAGACAAGCTACACAGACATGGACACATTCAGATCATTTTTATTGTAACACCAATTTTGAGGTATAAAAGAGATTTTAATGTAATTGCTTTCCGATAACGTACACCTCAATGGCAAGTTAAAGTGGTACACACCTGAACATGGAGGCTAGAAGAGCAACTTTCAGCCGCAATAATGTGTTACTGTTTGCATATAAGCATGTGTGTGGTAGAAGGGAAGGCAAAAAGATGTGTCTACAGTGTTTTTTATTTTATTTTTACACCATTCTTGTTCTCTCAATCAAGGAACCCAATGGGGCACAAAACAGAGATACCACAAAAGACCAAGCAACCACTGGGGTGACCAATATGTTCCCACATACAACACAAAAACAAACCAGACTGCAACTCGAGTAACTGCAGAGCTGCAGAGCAACACCATTACAGATGAGTACAAGAGAGTACTCTGTCCATTTCAAGAGGATTGTCTCATCAAATTGGATTACAAGACATGAATTACGGATGCAGTCATGAACTGATGGTTGAGCAGATCAAAAGAGACAATATAAACAATAAATTGTTTCTAGTTGGTTGGTAGTAGGCCTAAGCCAGAGCAGAAAGAGGCACTGAAGCAGCCGGGCATGGGAGAATCCATCTGCTGGCTATATATACACACCTGTGATGTCAAACTGAGAAAAAGACATAGGGGTGGAGAGAGGGAGTCACAGAAGGCAAATGTGTTCAGACTCCAAAAGGGGACAAAATACAATTAAGGAATTAAGTACTGTATTTAAATAAATATTTGCTGTATCCAAATAAATATTTAAGCAAATGTTCCTGGAAAGTCAATGTAACATTACCCCTTTTTCTATAAAAATGGATGTTTAGGATGTCTATTCCTATTTTGGGAAGATATGCTTGACTGGTTGTTGTTGTTGTTTGGTTTAGTCAACTCATTTTTATTTGTATAGCCTAATATCACTTGCTTTGGGGGCTTTACAGTATGTATAGCAAAACATTCTTTATCTTTATTTTACATCAGTGGTTTCCATCTTTTTTTACTTGCAACCTCTTAAAACAAAGCATCACACCAAGCAACCCTTTCAGTACTGCTTGTATATGTCTACTGGTAAATAGTTACTCATGAAAGATGAAAGGAAATCCTGTAAAATCAAACAACATATTGTATAGCCAATTTTGTTTCTCTTTTCCATCCTGCTAATTATCTCAAGATCCCTCACATTCATCTTGCAACCACTTGCAAGGGTTCCACTGGTCCTCTTTTTGAACTGTTCTTACTGATAAATATTAGAACACAGAGAATATTAGAAGTATTTTCTCTTTTCTGACTTGTATTGTGATTTATAGAACTTGAGATGCATTGCTAGTTTAATTTTATGTATATATAACTGTCTCAGGTGATTGACTTCCTTTTTCATTGGTTGATGCAGCCCATGGCTGGAGCACATTATAATTTAAATGTTGCATATATACATATGTTGTGTCGAATGTGTATACTGAAGTTTCCTCCTTTCCTTCTTTTAAACTCTTAAAAATATAAAATATCTTGATATGGAAAATGATAAACAGCATTGAACATATTTCAGGTCTGGTTCTACTCATTTGCAGTACATGCATAAGTAAGCAGATCACAGACACACAATCTTGAGTCTAAATGAAAAGTGCAGATGTAACACCTGTTGAATTTTCTATTTAAAAATGTATGTAGTTCATCCTCCTACTTCAAGAAACCGTCTAATATGACAGATGAACATTGTTAATATTAGGATTGTACCAATTAACAGAATACACAGGGGAGGCTTAGTAATAATGAGAGCGAGAGAGAGATAGCAAGCGTGTGTGTGTGTGTGTGTGTGTGTGTGTGTGTGAGAGAGAGAGAGAGAGAGAGAGAGAGAGAGAGAATGAGAGAGAGAGAGAGAGAGAGAGAGAGAGAGAGAGAGAGAGAGAGAGAGAGAGAGAGAGAGAGATGACAGGGTAGGAAGGGAGACAAAGAGAGGGGCTGACAGTAAGAAATCTACAGGACAGGGTAAACAAGACAGCAGAAAGAGGACAGCCAATCAAACAACAAGTCAGAGGGAGGCTAAAAGACAGAATGACAGAATAACACAATAACAACAACACAAGGGGAGCAGAGATAATGACAGAGACACAAATTAAAAGACATCGGGAGAGACAGGCAACTGAGCAGGACAGACAGACAAGAGAAGCAGCAAGACAGGGACAGAGAGACAAAGATACTGCAAGGCAGCAATACAAGTGCATAAAAGACAGAGCGAGGCAGATTAGAAGCAAGAGAAATGGGAAGTGAGTGTGAGGCACCAGAGAGAGAGAGAGAGACTGAAAAAAGGAGAGAGAAAGACAGAAACATGCCCATGTGACTCGGTGATCTAACAGGACTTGGCTTTAGCGCAGCTGTTCCTCTGGCTTTCGTCCGCATCGCTGGGGAAAACTCTATTCCAGTGTGAGAGGCTATTTATAGCTTCACCCAGGGAGACGTGAAACTAGTGAATCTCATAACACGCTCTGTTCCCCCTGTTTGCTATTTTAACGCCGGTACAGTTACCCAGTGTCCCTGGGTTACAGACCTACACTGGGTCACAGCAAAACGGAAGAGGGAGGAAGAATAGGGAGCTCTGCACATACTAATGAACACACACAGACACACAGGTGCAAGCCTGAATCTGACAACACCATGTGGAGAAAGCTGTTATTTCTGTTTGTAGGTCATGACTACTGAACCACTTAGAACAAACAGGGGCTGGATGGTACAGGCGAATTAATGTTGGGCCATAGGAAGTGACATGTGACTAGAGTGATGTACTTCTGCTAAAAAGAAATCCCCACAGCTGGCATCACAAATTTTACAACAGTCAAATTAGAGCATACATGCTACATTCATAACTTGTGTTCCTTACAGTATGTATCACTACAAAACAAAGAGATCAAAATGCAAAAATAAAGAAGAGCATTCTGATTTGAGATGATGGGACTATGCAGGCCAAAGCCTGTTGATCCAGGGGTTAAGAGCTTACCTAGGCTGACATGTGTTTGATTTAGGGATTACACAGGTACAGCCTGGAATGCAATCTGCTCAGGACGGCATCCATACAAGTCACTGCTATCAACACAAT
>JANJYP010001946.1:0-11300 GCA_024605115.1 Rastrelliger brachysoma | reverse complement strand
CATCGAAACACCAAATGAGGGAACATGTTTTGGAAAAATGGTATAGATCCCACTAGCAGAGCTCAGAGATTTGTTGAATCAATGCCAAGACAGAGAGATGCTGTTCTTACAGTAAGGGGTGACCCGAACAACTTTCTAAGATATTTAGTTAATTCTTCTCGTCACTCATTTGTATTATTTTATAATTTATCATTCATTCAGTTTTTCTGTCACAAGACTTTCTTCTTGCAGTTGGACACTTGTTGATTTGTTTAGTAAAGTCAACAAATGCATAAAAGCAAAGTAATAAGTAACATTTGGTTTCCTTTGGTTTTGCCCTTTGCCATATATTTCATAACAAAGCAAACATTTTCTCAAAGCTTTAAGAAATAATAACTAGAAACNGTTTTGCCCTTTGCCATATATTTCATAACAAAGCAAACATTTTCTCAAAGCTTTAAAAAAATAATAACTAGAAACAGAGGCTTCAGCAGAACTGTGTGCAATTTAGCAGTTTATTAGGCAGTTGTGTATACAAATGATTTTCAACACTGTCCATTCAGAATTTACACTGATCGATCTGGTAGGGTCCCTTTACACACCAAACAAAAATAGAACAATATTTATTTGAAGCAGTTCAAACAGACTGACAGAATTTAACTGCTAACAGTCCACTAGGACACTACTCCATAAGCTGTCAAAAGGTCATGTTTTCACACATTCATCTTTCCCACAAAACCCACCATGTTACCCATGAAAAGTTTTGTTATCAGAGCTTGCAACTTCCCTTCAAAACTAAAAATGTTTAGTTTTACAATATCTTTAAAGACCATAGAGTATTCATGGTATACTATGATCACTATATTTAATAAACTCGAGCTTAAAACTGAGACATAAAGGTCAAATATGAACTAAGAAGTTCAGTCTAAACCTGCCTGGCAGGACAGCGAGTGAAACAAGACGATCACAATTATTGTCACTCTTTAAGATTTTGTAATGAGAAATGTAAAATCATTTATACAAACAAGATATTAGATGTTTAAAGCTGTAGAGAGTTTAACTCTCCAAACCCAGACTTCAGCAACTGCTGACCCCTCCTAATGAATGTAAAAAAAAACTAACACTAACAAGTGTTTGATATTACTATGAAACATCCAAAAGGTATTTCAATCCTGGCTCAGTTGTTTTTTCCTATTACCATTAGTGAATGATGGTAGCAGTTACTGAGGTCTACAATAGTTTGGCAAGAATACAATCAGATATTTATTTTAAGTTCTGCAGTTGAGAATTTTGAATTGCCAACACTCAATCTGTGAACATTAATTGTGAATTAACAACACTGACTTGAATCCTTAAAATTTGCAAAAGGTGCCACTAATTCTGACCAGGACATATTTCAAACTTTTACTGACATAAAAACTGATTTAACAGTACTGATAATGATAAGGCAGCCAAACAACAGACATCACTTACTGTAAAACATTAAGACTCTGGAACAAAAATGGAGGAAGACGCATCATACTTACGAAAAAATGCTTAACACTTTGTGAGCTTGCAAGTATAAGGTTCCGTCAGACTGTTTTTAATAAAACATAAAATCAGGCACACATTCATGATCTTAATGCTGTGTGTTTTGCTTTTGTTCCTTTTATCAGAACTGTCATTTACCCATGCAGGACTTTATAGTTTCGAGCTCACAAGTCTGTTGCAGGTTTAAACATACAGTATGTAAACCTTTTGTTTCCAAGGTCAACTTTCAAGGGAATGTGTGGGCAGTTAAATCAACATACCCAAAAATGGCAATGTTTTAGATGTATTCTCCTGCCAATACATTGTCCATGCACTGCATGTAATTGCTATTACTTGTTTTCAAATTGAGACCTGAGGCCTATACACACACTTGTGATGAATTGGCATTTACGAATTGAATGTAGGCAAAAGGCATTTCACTCTGTAATCATACTCAAATCCTAATCATTAATCTCCTAATAAAACAAGAAATAGAGAAAATACAATGAAAAAAAAAGTCAAAATCAAGTTGTCATTTTAATATGTGACACTTAAAGTGATATATTTCTGGATTTTGACTGTCATGGCAAATACCTCTTAAATGGTAAGAGGTATTTTCCATGACTATATTAATCTGGAAAGACAATCAAGTATCAGAATAACTGTGATTGAAGGAAACACAATTGTGATATTGATTTAAAAACGAGACAGTAAAAAAAGGAAAATATATACCATCCAGCAATAGATCTTAATGCAAGAAAGAAAAAAAAAAACATATCTATTTCCAATAGATCCAACACTCTGTCCACTTAACGCACTGATAAATATATTCACGTCTTTATATAAAAATGTAGGGGACAGACAGATTCAACCAGATTTTTTTACAACAAGGACAAAACCATGAAAATTTAGTCTCTGACAACTCAAATTCACAAAAAAAAAAAAAAAAAAAGAAACCAAACATAAATCTGATGAAGCATTCTTTTTGTCCCTGACAAGACAGAAATACAGGGGTCATTGCACTTCTTCAGAGTCCAATAAGCGGAATGGGCATGACGGCCCTGGTTAGAGCCAGTGCAACATCCCGATACATCTGCACCGTTTTTCTGATCCCCACTGAGAGAAAAACAAGAGCAGCAGGAAATAAAAGAAACTTGTGCAAAAGTGCTTCCTGCATCCTATACGACTGCCACCCAAACACCAAACACTCAACTTTGTAGCCTCCTTTCTCTGCAGGCAAAGACTTGATCTCGTTCTCTGTACTGGAAAGCAGTGCTCACTGGCTACAGTACAGAAAATTCAGTGTAATCACTTGCGCATATATGTATAGGTGGGATGTGGACATTTGCTATTAAATTGATCAGGAAATTGTAAAACCCTCTCCTAAATGTTGTTCTGTCCTTGCTATTAAGTAGCTTGTCATTCATCTTTCTCAAAAACCCCTTACATCTCCTGCCAGCTCAGTATACATCCCTTCAGCTTGGGGAACGCCAACCTGCATCAGTGCCATGGAACAATCGCTTCATCCTCAGCCGGGATGAATTGAGCCATGAATCGGTTGCATGCTTATTGCTATAAAGACACTCGGAGAGGAGAAAAAGGCTAGCGATTGTTTTGCAAGCTATCGTGCAAGAAGTTTAATAAGATTTGCGCACATCTCAAAGAACTCGATGGTGTGGCTTCCCGGTCGAGGGACAGACGGGTTGTCCGCCCCTCCCGTTGAGTCGATGGATGAGGTCAACGATGAAGCTAAGGAGCCTTCTGCGGCCTTGGGGGGGAGCACAGTGCTAGACGTAGCTGGAGCGTCTCCGCCATCTACATCGTTCTTAATCGTGGTGCGGTAGTTGCCCACAGATCCAGAGCGGAGGGGGGTAGCAGTTCCAGATTTTGTCTCCAACATATCATCTGAACAACACCAAAGACATGTTAGCATACAAACAAACACAAAATAATTCCAGATTAATTTACATAACTTCAATACTTGGCTTTGGGATTTTGAGCAATCAGCTTTATCATTCCTCACAGTCTGCAGTTATGATTGCAACTTAACACAAACAGACTGATTTTGAAGTAGCCTGAGGTCAAAATTAAGCCTCAGAGCCTTTACCCAGCATGCCTGCACTACATTAACGACCCAAAACAACACCCTTATCTCATATTTTCCTTTGACGCACCGCTGTGCAACTACGCACTGTGTAAAAGCCCATGCCCTCTACTCTCAGTCAATAATTTATCAAGTCTACACAGAGGCAGCACACTAGAGGAGCACAGAATGCACTCCTGTTGAGGGGCAATAGGTTATTAACTGTGTGAAAGAGGTATGTGACCAGTTTAACTAATAAAACATTAGAGAAAACCACAGCTACTGTTTATTCTCTCACCAAGTTTTTTTTTAAACTATTTTTTGAGAAAAGAAATATACAGCAAA
The DNA here is from genome assembly GCA_024605115.1 of Rastrelliger brachysoma. Lineage (NCBI taxonomy): Eukaryota > Metazoa > Chordata > Actinopteri > Scombriformes > Scombridae > Rastrelliger > Rastrelliger brachysoma. The sequence continues at coordinate 7,384 of JANJYP010001946.1, read as the reverse complement.
CAACTTGGCAGAACACGAGCACGACTGAAATCCTATCCAACATGTAAAATATATTTACTACCATTTACTATCATTGGGTTGTGTTAATGTGTAACTGACAGAACTGTGTGGTTCAAACTTACCGTCTATGCTACGAAAGTCAAGGAGGTAGGTCCTACTGTCCACCTGGTAGAGTTGAAGGCTCATCTTGGTTTGCATCCCAGTAATCGGGTTCTTCCTCCTCACACGTAAATAATATGGATTCACAACCTAGAAGAAATATGAAAGGTGGAGAAACTTACTGGATTAAAGCTACTTCTGTTGAGGTACTCTCAGATCACAAATTAACTTTGAAACTTAACATAACACGATTTTAACTTTAATTACTATTTAAACATTTGCACTTTAAATACTGTACTCTAACCAAAACATGTGAAGCACCATCTTCTGCCTTCTTTCTCCTACATATCCCTCTCAGGTACTTTCTTGCTTACCTTCCACTCATAATCCAGCTGTTTCATGGCACGGCATACTTCTGACATGATGTCATTGGGTCTGCTCTGGCTGCGGATACCCAAGTGCCACTTTGCCCTTCTAACACCCTGGTGCTTAACTTTCTGGGGGTTTAATTCGTCCAATGTGTGGCGAGCCCTGGGAGGGGTCTCCGCCACGAGGAAAGGTACGCGCTCAGGGTGGGGCTTCATAATGCCCACAGCTGATGAGGTTAGGTGCTGGTCGTCTAGGAAAGAATCGGGAGGGCTGGACGCCAGGTAGAAGTCCTTGGCTTCATTCATGATGCGACGATTGTCAATGATGAGATGGTAGGCAACCGCTAGTGGATCCTGGTGGTTGCGACTGTATATGCAGGACAGGACTTCCTCCTCTGTGCACTCAAACTTCTCGCAGACCTCCTTCAGGGCCTCGTCGTCGATCATGTTGTTGCTGTAGGACGGGTCCTCAGGGAACAAATACTTGGGCAGGTCCTGTTTGAACCATTCATCCTCTCTGTAGTAAAACAAGCCACAGACCATGAGTGGAACTACAAGCTACTCTAAAATCTAAATTTAAAGAAGATCACAGTTTGACTTTGTGGTCGATCTTTTCCAGCTCACCTGATCTCTTTGATGGTCGCTCTTTTCATGGGGTCCACCTGCAGCATGTGTTTAAGGAGGCTTATTACTGAAGGGTTCAGATACTGCGGGGTGAAAAAGATCCCATCACAGATCTTCTTGAAGAGTGTTGGCACATGGTCGTCATCAAAAGGAAGCGTCCCACACAACAAGGCATAGAGAATGACCCCGCTGCTCCAGATATCCACCTCTGGACCAGCATATAACCTGAAGATGAAAGCAACATTTCACTAGTTTTCTTTATTCTGCAACATCCTGGAGCATCCTAAGTGGAGGACCCTTTGAATTCTATGTTTTCTATATGTTAACTTGGAATGATGGCAAAAAATAAAAGAAAACATTTACCTTCCTGAGATGACCTCAGGAGCAGCATAGTTTGGAGAACCACAGCTCGTTCGTAGGAATTCTCCATCAGACATCATGTTTGATAAACCTGCACAGAATTTTACAGTTATTTAACATCTCACACAGGCACAGACACACACACACACACACACACACAGACAGAGGCACTGACACAGATGAATAAGCAGATTTAGGAAAGAAAAAAGAATTGGACTGGCTTAAGATAAGAGGCAGAAACATGTCACACTTAATCCAAATAGTCTGAGGTACAAATCTGAGGTTAAATATTTTGTTGTGTGTGTTTAGACATCGGCTTAAGGGTGTCCTGTGGAGAAGAAACACTGTTATGTTTAAATTTTGTGTTTCCCTTCAGGCTTAATAAACATGTTGCAAAGTCACTAGTGTAAATATTTTGAAACCTTGAATGTTTAAATGTATGATTCTCAGACATTATTTCTACATTTTAGACATATACTTACACAGGCAGTCATCTCTATTTTATGATCACTGCGGCCTGAGCACTGTATTTTATTCTCTTTCATGTATCTACATGGCTGGAATGACAAGAAACATCCTTGAATGCTTGAATCCATTAGTTCTCTTCTTCCTTGCATGTTTCTACACTTATGTTGCACCAGAGTCAGAGACTGTTGCTCTGGGAATAGTGTGAAACGGTCCACAGTGTGCATTGTGGTGCCCTCAAGCTTGTTCCTCCTTGTGTACGTGATACAAAGTAAACGAGGACCCACTTATGAAAAACACCCCAGACTACAGCTAGTGAAGTGATTTTCTGTTTCTGTTTGTGCAACCTTTGCATCATTTGAATATGAAAATAATGTCTCCTGTTGAGGCTAGTACATTTAGGATCGGTGAGTACTTACCAAAGTCTGCAATCTTGGCGTTCATGTGTGCATCCAGCAGCACATTTTCTGGTTTGAGGTCTCGGTGCACCACCATGTGTCTGTGGCAGTAATCGACTGCTGAAATAATCTGCTGGAACAGCCGACGGCTCTCCTTTTCATCCAACTGTCAAAGCACAAATTATACATGAGGTGTGATTTTCACTTATGACTCAGTTAGCACATCACAGCTGACTAAGCAATGTGTTGTGTTTTGATATTTCTTTTCCAGCAGTTTTTGGATTCACACAGATCAAAGAATATTATACTAATATAATACTAGGCATGTAATGCACTTTTGTGTTCTGCAGTGCAACTGATGATAAAATATACAACATCTGCTAGATTTTGAAGATATTTTCCAATATCACAGTATATTACCTTTCCATTTTTGCAGATGTAGTCGAAGAGCTCTCCTCCTGAGACATACTCCATCACCATGAAGATATCTGTGGGGGTGCTAATAACCTGATACCTGCAGACATGAACATTGAAAACATTCAAATCACGTAGGTCATCAGCAGTTAGCCAACATTACACTGCTCAAACATACACAGTAGAATTCAGTTTTTCATAATGTGTGCCTGGAAGAAAATAGGAATGTGTTATTAAATCTCCTGGGTTTGGCATCAAAAACATCAGAAAACGCCAGGGGAAATACTTTTCTTTATACCTTTATCTTATGCATGCTCTCCCTACAGCTTGCCTTTTATAGCTGTCTGGTATCTATAAATGTTGCTAAAACGTCATTAACATTTAAAAGAATATTCCGTCTCTAAATGCCAAGCTTGTTTGATGAAGATGAGCGGTGTCCAACCTGCTTTCATCACTGGTAAGGAGAAATGTTGTGAAGGCAAAGTCAACTTATCTACACTGACAGATTCACATAAACGTGGATCACTCTGTCGGGCTGAAAAGATTCAACTTTGACTAAACAGTTTGAATTAATTCATCTCATGAAGCAGCAGAGACAAGCACAATGACGCCTTGGTGGATTTTAAAAGAATAAATGTCAGAAGCTGGATAAGCAACCCAAATGTTTGATAACACAACTATAAGAAATTGAAAATGTTTGAATAGATGCTTAAATGCAATTTTTTTTGTTTCTGTTATTTTTTTGTGCTATTCAAAGCTCAGTTTTGTTAAAAATTTCAAAGAAAAAAAGAATAATGGCTGGTTAATTAACAGCTTTACTACATCTTTCTCTTTGCTACAGAAAGGCATGACTCATTTTTAATGACAGCTGTGCAACACACTTCTTCACAAGCTAGCAAAGCTCTTTGATTCTTTTGATTGTGTCTGTTGGACTGTCAAGAATCTACCACATTATCTTAAAAGTTTAAAACACACAGCCAATACTAAAATTGCATTAACTTTCATTTGACTGAGCACCTTAAATTCCTAAATAATGTGTTACTGGTTACCTCCCATCCTGTCCAAGGCTTTGCGGGAAATTCTAACATCCAGAACAGGGCTGGGTACCAAATTCACTACTACTACTACTACTACCAAGTGTAAGAAATGAAATGTTCATAATTGCTGAGTCAGTAGAGCTTCACTATAAATGGTATTTAATAACAACAGGTTGGCACAAGATATTTGGAGCTGTTTGTTCAGTTGATTAATTAGAAACACTGCAGAGAGGAAAAGTACCATCAGCATACAAGACTCTCAATGTATTTTTGGCTAACAGAGCATCTCAAACAGGTAGCTCATTTTACCGTGTTTACTATTCATTTATTACTGTTTATTTTACCATACACAACAATTAAATGTTCAAACTAAATTAAATTAATTCTTTATAGAAACAGAAAAGTGCTGGAAAAAGGCACCACTGAGCACCAAACCATGTGCCAGAATCCACACAGGCAGTCTATTCTCACTACACCGACACTGTAGCTATACTTGGTCATAAGCCACATTTCTCACTGTGACTGTCACAGCGCACATCAGGTAGCTGAATAAAGCTAGTGGATCAAGTGAAAATCCTGCCAGCAGCACAGAGACCACATTGTAAACTCTGCCCCTCTGAGGCCACAGGTTTTAATATACTCAAAGAAGACACTAGTAAAATGATAACCTGAGTGTTAAGATATTGCAGGAAAACACTTAGTCTCTTCCTCGGCCCACCATATTTAGTCCGTCCTTTACAAATCATCATTTCATGTGTAACAAACATCCAGTAAATCAGATCAAACAGTATTGTGTTATATTGCTTGTTTACTCTGTTTGGCTTCACTAAAAGTTGTTCTCCGACAGGCGGTGTTTTGCGCTGTGCTCCAGTGTTTGTGAACCCTGTCAAAGATTAGATCTCTCTTTCTCGCTATCTCTCTCACTCACTCACAAACACACACACACGCGCACACACACACACACACACACACACACGAGTTTACATTCTTGTGCATGCATGACATGGAGCTGGTATTTTGGGCAATTAGCCACACCTCCTGGTACGTTTAATGACCGCTTAACTGCAGCCTTGGGCTCTTGCCACAGTCTGTGGACATTTAGGAGGAAGTACCACCGTAATTTTCTGACTATATTTTTAAATCAGTGAGTCTTTCAGCAGCAGTGTTTACCTCATGCCTAGCAGCAGTTACTATCACTTAAAGAGAGGTCGCATAAGCATGGTATGAGCAATCATAGGAGCATGATAAAGCACTTCTTGTCCGTCAAAATGTAACGTCAAACATAAACATGCAACAACGCAGAGAGAGCAGAGGACTGAAGGGAGAAGGGAGAGTGGGTCAGACAGATATCGTCCTAGATGGATGTACTCTAAAACACACCATTAAAGCCCAGAAATAGCTCAGTGGGTGGCATTAATGTGGCGGCAGGGGGATTATGGAGCAGCGAGTAGGGTGTAATCTAGGACTTACAGTTTAATTATGTGAGGGTGCCTGAAAAGCTTGAGGTTCTGGATCTCCCTGCGGATCTTTCCCACCACGTCCAAACTGCGGATCTTCTGCCTGTTCAAGATCTTCACCGCAACTTGGTGTTTGGTCAGCTCATGTTGGCCCACTGGAGGATTAAGAGAAGAGCAAACACATAATATCCATTAGAGCCCAGAGTGCATAAAAGATGACCCATAGTACAGAACAAGTGTCATTATGGAGGTAAAAACAGTAGTCACAACATACGCTTAAATAGATTGTTTTAGCTATCTAACAAAACATTTAAATATTACTTCCAAATGACGTTGATATGGTGAGCATGTATGCAAATAGCTGCTTATTGACACAGTAACATTAGCGTTCATTCAGAGTCGTTTTCATATAGAGTCAAATATTCACCCTCCTTTCTGCTCTCAAGACCTCTAGTATGTTCTCCAGCTTGTCGCTAACTGTTAGTGTTGCTTATTTGATGCAGGACAGGTAAGAGTATAGAGGATTTTTTTTTGGAGGTGGAAACAGCTGCACGCAGCATCTGGAAATGACACTGATAAAAGCAGTGAAAATGGACTGTAACAATAAAGTTAAATACCTGAAAGCTGACCTTAACTGTAACTAAAAGCTCTGAAAGCCACTAAGTATTTGTAAAAGCTACAAGTGCATCTGCAAAGTACGGAAACATAAATGTGGCTTTTACTCAAATACTTTGGACCCAAAACTATTCATTAATAAGGATATGGTTTTTAAACAGGAAGGTTTGAGCTTTATTTAAAACCAATGATATAGTCTTTCAGCACGGGGGATTTCACTTTTACAATAGCGATATGCAACAGTGGCAGCAAAGAGAAGTATGCACACATAAGCCAAAACATCAGGACAAATCTATCACTAACAAGAGAATAAACAATAAAATGTGATTGTGTGGTGGGAAGATGTTTGAATGTAGGAGTTAGATACTACAGCTCCTATTGATTTACCAGTTGTGTAGATAGTAAACTATTAACCAAGTCTTCAGTAATCAAAACCATAATCCTAGTACTAAAAAACCCAGTGTGGTGTGGTACTGTTACGCGTCAGCAACACACACACACACACACACACACACACTCAACAAAAAAACCCAGAGCAGACTACAGAGATGACTCACTAGGAATTAACTGACTGTAAACAAAGCTGGTGGTTGTTCTGGCTGTTTTTTTAGAGAAAGCCTGGCTGGTTCTCTTCATTCGGGGCAAATATATATACTTATAAAATTATATATATACATATAATTATGGTGGTGGATCAAAAAATTGAAAACAAACTGCGTATAAGAAAATCTTTACCCTATAAGAAAATGTTTAAGCTTTCTAAATGATCACAGTAGTTAGTGCTGTGTGCTGCAAAGGCATGGCAGTGAATGGATATAGGCGTTTTCTGGAATACAATAGGGTGTTTGGACAGTAAGTGTTGATACATGCCTGGCTGTATGCTGACATACTTTGGTGCTCGTACCGCCCCCTGAACTGACAGCACTGGGCGTCGGTTCGGCTTGGTTTAGCCTCACTGACCACCTCCTCTCACACACATATTTACACACATTTGCAGACATTTATGTGTCTGAATGGGATGGAAAAACCCCAACTCCAAATGAAAGAGTTGAGCTTGAATATAAGTGCACGACAGGAGAAGTGTAATGCATTATCTAAAAAGCAATAAGATATCTAAAAACGACATGCTTCAAATGAATAACTCCCATATTAGACTTCATCTTAAGAGGGTTTACTTCCCGGTGTGTGTCTTGTCAAGCGACTTGTGGCTATGTGGTTAGCTCACAGCGTAGCCGTGGCTAAGTTAGCACAGATGAATGTCGCTTAAGAAATGAAACTAAAAATGTGTTTGNTCAAGCGACTTGTGGCTATGTGGTTAGCTCACAGCGTAGCCGAGGCTAAGTTAGCACAGATGAATGTCGCTTTAAGAAATGAAACTAAAAATGTGTTTAAAACTGCACTGCACGGCTCTTCTTTTTTTATTTTATGCAACTGCAGTCGCAACCTGAAAAATGTCATATTAGCTAAAGCTAACAAGTTGAAGCTAACTATAAAGCGAAACAACAAGTGTGATACCTTCCTGGTAGTTTTTCTATTTTTCCCCCCTT
>JANJYP010001941.1:0-30660 GCA_024605115.1 Rastrelliger brachysoma | reverse complement strand
TGCCCCACTCAACTTTTCATGCCAGAGACGCCACTGGTCACCAGTCTATTGCAAGGCTCACATATACAGTATAGACAGACGGCCATTCACATCTACAAGCAATTTAGAGTATTCAATTAATCTAACATGTTTTTGGTGTGTGGGAGGAAACTGGAGTACCCAGAAAAGCTCTATCTTTATAATAATAATGAAATCATTATTATAATAAAAAAGAAATCACCTGGCTGTCATCCCTGTCTAATTTTAAGCGTGTCAGTCCGCTTAAAATTAAATAAGTATTTTGATTGACAATCAGCATTTTAGTTATATTTATTGTTCAAACTGCTCTGACACTGATTCAACAATGTCAGTCCTCTGTCTTTGTCCTTGTTGTGGTGTGGTATATGATATTGTAAATGGTTGAAATAGAAAAATCTTTAACAGCGCAGACTGTAATTAGTGTGTGCCTGGCGAGGTGGGAGCGTGGTATCACAATGTTGGATTCCCATCATGATCAATCACGATCGACAATGGTATCGTCTATTGTCCCAACCCTAGCTTAAACCTAACTAACAGCATTAAATAACACAAGCATACAATGCGTACGCATGATGTGAAAAATGTCCTTAAAAGTAGCATACTATTTATACAGGACCCAATGAGATGATGTAACACCTCCACTCAATCTCAGCGCACCAGAGGACTGAATACCAAACAATCATATCATGGAATAATCTGAATAAATCACTACATGCCTACAATAGATTTTCCCATAGGCCTTATCTGAATTGGCAATAAGGATTTGTGTTGTGTATGTTCCTGTGTGTATGTGCAAGTGTATGTGTGTGATTACACATACTATAATGATTACAGTGGGGGGCACATATTCATATTGGGTTGATATGCCATACCCCCCACCCCCCATTTCATTTCCTCTCCTCTCATCTCTTTTCCTGTCATCTCATTCTGTCTCTCTCACTTTCTCTTGTGTGCTCTCGTTCAGGCTTCTCTGACTTCGCAATAGGCCCTCACAGGATAAAAACTTAACTTGATTATATTTGCGTGTGACTACCCATGCTCTTCCCCTGCTCTGCCTGTCAGTGTGTTTATTTTCTTGCTTCAGACTATGTCCACACTAGTGCTAATAAATTTGTAAGCACTTCCTGAAGAGTGGAGAGTGTTTTTTGTCTTTGAAAATCAGCTTTTCAAAGCTCTCTCAGTAAATGGACAAATTCTGTACCTCCATACTTCAGCATAACAGTAATGTCAAGAAACCAACTGCCTGTTATATCCAACTCTTTTTGTGATCACTTACATTGTATGTTGTACAATTAGCCATACACTTTAGGGAAGTACCACTCATTAAATATAGAGTACAGTACGTTTAACACATTTTGTTAGGAAAAAATAAAATGTGTCATTTGGCTGTAAATAATCACACAGGGTCAGGGGTTTTCAGTATTTGTAAAACATAGTCTTTCAATTTAAACATAGTTTTTGGGAGTTTGGGCATAAAAAATTACAGTTCAACAACAAACAATAGCTCTTGCAGAATAACAAACAAGCAAAAAGATCTTGTCTATAATCAAAAGCAAAAGACCCCAGACACTGATTCACATGTTTTTTGTTTTTTTTCTCCTTTCTTAATTATGTTTAGCCATTCTTTGTTGCACACATTTGAAACTATGCAACAAATTCTGTAATAACATTTAACTTGCTACCTTTCTGTCCTTCCCTCCGTCCATTTATCAATTAAATTCTCTTATGACTCCCCTTCCCATAGCATCTTTCTTATCTACCCTATAATATTCCTCCTTCTTTCTCTCTTTTCCTCTCCCTCTCTTTCTCTCTGCCAGCTAGGCCTGCAGGCTTTCAGCAGCATTACAGCGTGTAAACCTCGGATTACAGCAGCCAGAGTCTGCCTTGCACTGCATGGCTCTGTGGTTCACAAATACACAAGTGTGTGACTACACACCCACCCACACGCCACTTACACATACACATTCAAGATATTTACATAGCACTGGAGACACATAAATCTTACAGACAGAAAATACTTTTATGTACATAGTAAACAGACATTCACACTGTATACACAAATACATGTTAATGTGTACACGATTACACATTCACTACACATAAACACACATGATTATACAGACGCCGCTCTACTCCATCTCTAGTCCCTTAACTTGTTTTTTATGCACCATGCAGCTATACCATAGCTAGCTCACCAGAAGATGAACTCCCCTCTCTTCTGCGTTTACCTAACTTCTCTACTAATTATTGCTGCCATTAGTTCCACCTTCCCTTAACTTCACTTTCATGCTGGCTACCTTCATTCACTTTACAGGTTATGAAGGACACCCTTAAACATTTCATATTCATTAACCTTCTCACAGCATGTACTGATATTTTATTGGATATATCTGCAAAATGCTGACTTAACAACCTATTTCACTTTTCCTATGCTGTATCTGCTTTTAAAATACAATATTTGCTCATACTGTAGGGGCTAAATTTGATAATATTTTTTATAGTTGTCTTTAGGCACTCAAAAAACTTGATTAAGGTGGTCTTGGATAACCTGGCATTACTGTCTCTCAGAGGCTGTACCCACCTCTGTTATCATATGAAACAAGACGACTTAAAATATCCAAAAGGAGTCTCTCACTACAAGATATCTGAATGAAAATGGACTCTCTGGATACCAACAAGTCTCCCTTTTTTAGGCCCACTTAATACGAATCCCATGTAGTTTGAGGCAAAAACCATAACGTTTTTTTTTGTTTTTATCAGTGTTGAGGGTAACGCGTTACAAAGTAACAAGATTACGTAATGATATTACTTTTTGGGGTAACCAAGTAAAGTAAGCCATTACATTAAAAATATTGGTAACTGCACTACTTTACTAGACCAAAGGAACGCAATTTCCTGTGTTACACAAGCCCTGTTTGCCAATGTGAAAAGTTTTGACCTATTAGTGGTGCCTGCATGCGAATGTGCTGCCTGTGTGTCAGTCTCTCATGCTGCTTGTATTTGCACATTACCATAGTGATTGATTTGAGTGACATATAGCTGCTGGTGCACGGGGAGAGGGAAAATGGAGATAGACAAGGAGAGTGAGGGGGGCTTTAGTCAGTGGCGATATTTGATTTTATAGTTCGTAAGGACAAAAACATTAGAGTAAAATGCACTCTATGTCCTCATGACAGACAGTTTTCAACTTCCGCAAAGTCAATGAGCAACCTCGCCAAGCATTTGGCATCCGTCAGTGGCAGTACAAAACTTGTGGCGAAAGAACCTGCTCTCCGGCAAACTGAGGGAGTTGATCAGCAGCCGACTCTATATTTTGAAACTGACTGACTTCACCATAGCCTCCTTCATCCTTTTTAGTGGAGGCACTGTTCTTTCGTATGGTGTTATATGCCATTTTGTATACATTTATTCAACAAATGCTAAGTTCAGTCAGGAACACTCTCGTCATAGATTAAACCATTTATTGCAACAAATGGTAATACAGTTGTATTTGGCACTAGAATTTCCACTTTAAAATGCTCCCTGGATCAGTCAGCAGCTTGCTGAGCCGGACCAGGGAGTGTAATGCAAACACCCCTAGATGGACATAGCAAGACATGTAAGAGCAAGACCTTAAGGGCCAAGACCAGAAAGGTGGTGGCTGGGGTGGAGGCGGCAAATTCAAGCCAGCAGCAACAACATCAGGTGTGTTGAAAGCAGCAATATTGTATGGGTGAGAGTCATATTTAAAGGGGACCACCTAATGTGAGAAAGGCTGTGATTGGTGTGTGTCTGACAGGTAAGCTGAATCATTAGAGGCTGTCAGCTGACTACAGCTGGAGCGTATGACTTCCGTGTCCTGCATGAACTAACACAAGGTTTCATTTAAGATAGGGCTATGATGTTTGTGCAATATGCATGTTTATGTAGTATAAATGTGTTCCACCTACTCTAAAGATGGTATGTTTGAATATTTCTGCATACTGCGGTCCTGAAACAGTCTTGCAATTGAATGAATTATGTATAACCTTAAAGCTGATACTGTGGATTAAATGAGTCCAATTTTATTGATAATATTAATCCCCACAGTGGCCATTTCATTGTAGTGAGGCCAGTTTTTTAAACTTCAATCTCACTGTTTAAAATAAGCCATTGTGCCCTCTAGGATAATCAAAATATCACAAATCTGTACAGAGAGAGAGAGAAAGAGAGAGAGATACATACATGTCCTTTTCTTCAGAGGTGCACTACATGATGTCCAGCAGTCAGCTGTCTACCAAACCTGTCAAGATTTTAATGATGTCACACTTACTGACTGAAGGACCAGCTCACTGGCCAGCTGACTAGTTGCCCACTGCACTGGGCATACGGGCTGCCTGTCACACTGACTGACACACTGAACAACTATCAGATGGCTGCTATGCTTGCTTAAATTGTCATTTCCTACTGGCTTAGCAAAACTATACGATTAAGTTGAGAAGCTATTTCAAAACATATAAGTAGGGTAGACTTAAAAACAGGGCTTTATAAGTGTTAATGCTGACAGTTGTATTCATGCATGTGTAAACACAAAACATTTTAAGTACCAAATTCTATGATTTAGTGAGATTGATTGTTCCACATGTGGGATGCAATATCATCTTACAGTTGAACAAGTAAATCATAGTAGATCAAACAAATTTTCAAAAACTGAACAGTAGCTGTATTACATTGTGCACCCTAGTAATAGTGGTTGTGAATTTGATCATCTGTGGCATGCTTTCTGCCAATATACAATCAGCTGATACAGTGGCAACGGAAAAAGACAAAAGAAGAAGGATGAAAGTAAAGACATTAACACCACAAAACTAGCCTGTTGTAGCCTCCTTAAAATAGAAATCCATCTATCTTAAGGTTTGTCAGTGAGCTTTCTGTAGAACTTGTAAAAAGCTTTTGGAAGGATTAAGGCTCTCTGCTTCTCTAAGACAGCGATTCACAAAGTTTTAGTGGTGATCCAGATGGATGCTCAATTTTTTTCTGAAGAGAGCATGTCCATGTTAACATTATGTTGAACATTTTTCTCTGATGATTCAAAACCAAAGACCCACTGTACATTCACTTTAATTATTATATCTACCATATATGTGCATGTATAATGACTCCACATGTATGTGCATATATTATTTATAACCCAGTGGTATTCAATGACTTTAGATTACTTCTGCAGTGCTTAACATCACTTAATAGTCTCTATGAATTTGCTTCTTGATCTGTACATGCATCATTATGTCAGCTTGTGTGTATGTGCACGCATTTTATGGGAAGGTTTGTGCATGTGTGTGTGTGCGCATACAAAATCTGTACATTAATAGAGCAAACCACTTCTAAATTATGGTTACTTGCTACCTTAGGCTTTCAGTAGAGGCTGACCCATCCTTGGCCATCTCCTCATCTCCTACTTCTGAACGTGAGATCTTCTTACCTGCTAGGTTCACAAACTAGAACTAGAGCACACCACTTAAGCAAGGTTAATTGACCCACATAGTTACATTATAAAAAGACTTGACTTACAAATAATCGTCTTTTTTGTTTTTTTTCATGCATAGTGCCTCTCATATCAAAATTCACCACTGCAAGTAATCTCTGGTTCTTCAGTGCATTTGCTTGTAGACTTGCTACATAGATAAAACAGAAGATAAATGGCACTTATCACACCACAGTTTACATATTACATACACACTACCACACTAGAGTAAGGCAGCAATTTATGTATGCCTGGGTATTATTGTGGAGATCAGAGTCAGCTAAATATCTCAGTAAAGCGATTTACCTCACCACCCTGCACTTATCTCAAACACTATACGTACAGGGAGAGATGATGTGGGAAATGGATGACGGTAATAATGAGAGAGACAATAGAAAAAAAGTTGAGAACTTTTTCTCTCATTAACAGTACAGAAGAACTTTGCAGATATCGTGTATCAGGTCAAACTTGTACTCCCCACTCGATCCTCAACCCTTCAGCAGTCTTCCATCAGCCTGCTCATCATTATACTGCACTGTCTGACATCTCTCACCTCATTTTCCTATGTGGAAAGTGAAAGAAGTGACAGAGAACCCCCCCAACCCCTCCCCACACACACACCAAGTGTTTCTCTTATTTTTCAGTATGTCTCTCAAATTATCATTTGTTTTCTGTCTGCCTCTGTCTCCCCTTCTTTATCCCAATATCCCTGTCAAAGAGCAGAAAAGACACAAGTAATAAACACACTTAGAACAAACAAACACACAAATTATGTACACTTTTACATTCATTTATGAATGTGTAGTTTGCATTTATGTGTGTGTATGTGTATATATAGTTTATTTTCCACTGGAAAATAAATTATTTTCATGTTGTTCAATTAAAAATAAGGCATTAAATGATAACACAGTATTTAATTATTTAGTTATTAGAATATTAGAATTTTTAAAACTGTATCAAAGAAGAAAGTTTAAATTGTGTGTATATAGAGACAAAAACATTATCAAGCCTGCCCCAACACATGCACACACAAACACACACAACAATTCACATGAGCAATAAAACAACATGAACCTCATCTGGGAAATCAGAACAAAGGTTATTGTTGTTGTTATGAGGAATTTGTACANGAGAGAGAGAGAGAGGGAGAGAGAGAGACAGACAGACAGACAGACAGACAGACAGACAGACAGAGAGAAAGAGAGAGAGAGAGAGAGAGAGAGAGAAACTGCATGAGGGCTCCAGCAGAACTGAATGCATTGTGTACTAATTTAGGCCCTGAACAGATCATCTTCCATTTAGACACTTCGGCTCTCACTCTGTTCTTATATGTTTATTTTATCCTCCCCCTCCTTTTTTCATGTGACTGCACACCACCATTATCTGGAACTGCACTGACTTTTATGTAATCAGATGTATTGCTGAAATGCTGCTTCGAAGGGTTGCTGAATTTGTTCTTCCATTGTTTCTTGTCAGTGATGACATGCATGTCAGGTTTAAATTGACAGTTTCACTTGGAATTGAAAATCACAAATAAAGTCCACAAAATCTTACAGTACCTACAGAAAGAGAGTGGCTACACATCCTTCATATACAGATCAAATGCAGTTTTCTAAAGTTTTATCAACCGGGTTATGAACCAAAAGTCTGTATTCACTAATTAGGTCACCTTCAGCCAGTCAGGAGGAGCTGAAATGCAGCGCCTAATGCAGCAGTGAAATGGGTATCATAAAACATAATACAAGGAAAATACCAGAGATTTGATGGTGACATTTGGTGAGTGAGCCTTATTTACAGATCTGTGCTGGCAACAGATGTTTAGTCAGCTATGCAGTTGCAGTTAGCCAATAGAAAAAAATATAAATCAGGCCTTTACTCATTTTCTCATAGGCACAACCAGTCAGAATTGGTGAAGATCAGTCTAAAGCAATGCTCTTTGAGATCAAAGTGTAATTTATTATTCCATTTGATGTTGCCTTGTGGAGTTCCTCAAAAGGCAGTTTAATGATTGAATGACAGTAACAGTACCTGAGGTGACTTTGCAGAGGCAAGATCCGTTCCGAATTAAAATTAACTCACACCCAAAGCTGTAGTTAAATTCCTATCTATATTCTTGGTGCTTAATTTTATCCACCAATTGTTGCTTTGTGGAGTTTTTAATCATTTTAAAATAGTAAAGCTTATTTTGTGTATTGAACACTAATGCCACACTGGTTAGGGGGGAAAAGCAACCCTTTCAGGTGGACCATGTTTCTTTTTACATTAATAGCTTGCATATTACTCTGTGTATCAGTAATTTGCAAGCAATATCGTTTTTGCTGTTCTAATTGTTTTCATGAAATCCAATTCTATTAGGGAAGCAGGCAGTTGGGCAGAACTTTGCTTAAGTGACTTTTTCAAATATAATTGCTTTTCAGGTAGTAGTCTTATTATAAAAACACAATTATAATAAGGCATACTTATTTTTTTTATCCTTTATAATTTCATCATACCAATAAGTTAAAACAAAACTAATAAAGCAAGTGTGTCAATAGTGCAGGAATTAAGCAAAGAGTTAGTGAAATTAAACAAGACATAGAAATGGATACAGGATAGATACACATTCACATACACATACACATTCATTCATTTATTCTCTAAAACCAGCCTGCGGAATAGAACCTAAATACTTTTAAAGGAAGTGCTTTTTATGGAGTAGCAGCGTGGATTTGTACACAGATCATATAGTGGAGATTAGGCAGTCGGTGGTGCAGAGCGCTTATAGTTGTGGACTATAGCGCTTATAGCCTGGACTGCTTGCTGCAACAAGCTGTCCCCTCTGTGTTAAACGATGGTGACACAGAGGGAGGGATGGTGAAAGGGTCTGTGTACTAAAAAGAATTAGAAGAGGGATTGGAGGGAAAAAAAGAGAGGGGAGAGGACAGAAGGAAGGCTTGGTTTGCAAGCTGTTTGCAACATGTACTTTCACACATGTTGCTCGTCAGCAAGGGAAAAAAAGAGAGAGAGAGACAGGCAGAGAGACAGAGACAGACAGAGTTTGTGGAGTGTGGGGAGGATTGGAGGAGGGAGTGGGATACTGGCATAGTGAAACTGCGCAGCAGCTTGTCTATGTTCGTGCCTGGCTACCGTCTCTTTACTGCAATGGCAGACATACTGTATGAGTGTTTGGCAGAGACGAGAGAGGGAGTGTTATAGAGCTACAGAGGATGGAAGGGATGCAACACGCTTTGATGAATGAAACAAGGTTAGCATAGGAAAAAAATATAGTTTATGAATGGAGCAGTGGAATATCATTTTGTATTTTCCAAGCTGTTTGTAAAGATAAAATAAATAAAGTACCACAGAAGGAGATAAGAGTAGTCTACAATTTAATATTGCACTGCATAAAGCCAACAATCAAATCTCTTACCCCACTAGTAGCTGATGGTGTTGTGTTGTGTGAGGGGAAGTGTGGTGATAACAAGGTAATTGCCTGGTCCTATTTCATAAGGGTTACTTTTTCATCTACCAGCAGGAGTTTTAAGCAGTTAAAACAGAAATGTAGATATACATTGTTAACATTTCTTCATGCTTTTTTAGAATTATACTCTTTACAGTTTCCAGTGTATATTGAATTTTCATCACAGCTGCTCATCGCAGCCAGTGTTGCAAGCACTGTTCCCATCTCCTTCACTCTGAAAAGTCACTTGGTATTGGTTGTGTTTTGAGTTTCTATAGGTCATGTGTATAATATTTAGAGCAAAAACCACAGTTTGTTGCAGTTTGCTTTGATGTTTGCCACAGGGAGAAAAAGTGAGAGATGCATGAGATCTTATAAAAACCTTTTAGTGATCATGAGGTGCATTTTAAGCTAAAGGATACTTTTTATGCTGTTCGATAAATGTGTCCAAAATATGCTGTGTGTGTGTAGGTTGGGTGGGCGAGTCCTGTTGAGTGAAAGGATTTGTTGCACAGCAAATGACGCTTCTGGCCCCTATACCACACCAGTCAATGGTCCAATTACTTTTAAATGTGTATGCTGACACATTCTTTGAGGTGTGTCTGTCTGTCTATCCGTCCGTCTGTCCTCTATGTTAATGTCAGGTCGTAATGTTGCAGGGGTTAGGTGAGAAGATGACTGAAGTATGTTAGTGTGATGATAAGGCTGTTTGTCAAGTCAAAACAACAACAATACTGAGAACCACATTTTTTAGTGATGTGATGTGTTTTGATCTTGTTTTTTTTTTTTTTTACACAATTTTCATCCAACTTTTCCTCCATTAACCAAAATGTATATCATTATTGACTATTATTGCTTAATTATTGACAATTTAATTTACTACTACAAACCCTCATTCCCTTGAGTTCCCTGAAGGAAAAAAAGTATGAATTTAGGTTGCAAAGGTTGCAAAAAAAGAAAGAAAACAAGTGTGTAGAGAAAACAATGAAAAACATGAACTAGCATCAAGTTATGATGAAAACCCTAATACCCCACTGTGAGACTTACAATCTCACTTATCACTTCTGCAAAATTACACCTGCCGCATGTGAGAATATTATGCATAAATCAACACTTATATCACATTGTTTGTGTGAATATGTGTTTACTCTTACACATGCAACAGTGATTCATCCTGAGAACCATAGTCTAAAACATTAAAACAATAATTTAACAATGCAATGTGCTGGATTGTTTATCTGTTTATTGCCATCACAATAGACATGAGGATTTTAATGACTGCAAAAAGGAGCACAGATGATGACTGTAAAACCACTTTAATTCCCACATGTATTAATTGATGACTTTACAAACATCATTTTTTTTTCTTTTAATATTATTCATCATTAAAATGGTTGAGAGTCAGATATGTTTTCTTTTTCTAATACAGTAACTGTAGTAGACATTTTCAAATCTCTTGAAAGGAGTATGAGTTCATAGGCAAAGAAGTTGGCACCAATGACTCCCTGTATAGGTAAATGTGGTGATATATATTCGTTTCCAAAAAAAGAGGACTCTCAGGGGGCTATCAATAAGTGGGAGACTATGCCCTCTATGTGTGTGCATCGCAGAGTTGCCCACAAGGCAGACTCTCGGGAATTACAGCACTCAACAACAAAAGCAAACAGACCAGTCGATTTAAGTGCAGGCTTAATGGTCCTATGAAAAAGATTGAAAACTGGGACATTTTCATGACTTAATAAAAAAAAAAAAAAAACAACCAGGATGGCCAGGGCAGGATGTGAAAACAAGACGAGTCCTGGGAAAACAGGATGTTTGGTCACCCTGTGCTAGCTGAGTTAATTTAGCAGAAGACAATATACAATCCACTGCTGCTGGCCACAAGTTAGAAGTGTTGAATAGGCCTGTGTTTATTGGTTTTGCTTCAGTTATACCATCACCCATGAATGTGTAGGCTATGTGTAGGCTACTTGTCATGTCCTGTGTGGGGCATTAATTTTGCTTCTCAATTACATATAGTGCATACCAGTGATTTTTTTCAACTAAATGTAGACTGTCAGCAGATTGTTGTGGCTATTGGAACTGGTCAATTTAGCATTAGCTTAATTTGCTAATCAACTTTAATGTAACATTAGCAAAGAAGTGATTTGTGTGATTTGTGATGTTACTGATGTCTTACAATATGAATACAATACATACCATACAGTATTAATATTGGATGTATGCACAGAGCGAAATAGTAGAAAGATTAGAGAGTGGAGGAAATTACAGATGCAGAAAGAAAGAACACACATGAATTAACAGTAAGAAAAAAAAAAAGCCTGATCAGAGAGCAGTAAATGAACGGCATAGGGAAATAAAGAAAGGAAAAGGACATGCATAGGAAGAAGGGCATAGTGGGAAGCTAATAGCAGTGTTTTGAAGCCTCTGTCTACATAAAAACGGTCTAGACACAGTGGGTTATCCACTTAACATGCGCACACACACACACACACACACACACACACACACACACACACACACACACACACACACACACACACACACACACACACACACAAATGCACATTTATTTCAAACTGTCGGGGGGAAATGAGCCCTTATCTGTAGCTGTGGAGATAAGCAGGAGCAGTGGGCCACTCTGCTAGCCAGGTTGCCATTTTAGCTCCTGACTCATGTGCCTGTCCATATATACTTGCAAGGCTGCCTTCACACTTCCCTGTTATATGAAAGTCAAAACATTATAAATATAGAGTGGAAATATTGATATTCACGTAATGTAGCACAGCCAATTTTGTTGTAATATTGCAGAGAGGTTGTTTCATTTCATTTTGACTTACTATCTCTTCTCCCTCTTTTGCTGTCTTTTCTCTTATTCCTCTTGCATTTTTCATCCATAGGAATGATTAAAAATAAATCCTCTCATGCTTGTAAGTTGGTCTGTGAAATGGAAATTAAGACACCTTATGTTCAAGGACATTATTATTAGCTATGGCTACAGGTGACCAAGCAATTGCAGCAATGTCAACATTTCTATGCACAACTTGTAGTGGCCTATAATGAATAAAAACATAATGGATACAAATATTGTTCTCTAAGAATAATTAAATGAAGTGACTAATTAAAGCAGAGATTACAAACATACAGTTAGTTGATTTATCATTACACTGAATAATATTTCTGGCAATATGGTGACACAGCATCAGTGCCCTTCAATACAGTACATGCTTACAATGGGCAATTTGGGTAATATTTCTCATATTCATTTCACAATTCACCATAATTTTCAGCTCCAGAAATTGGGGTTTTATCTCATTGCCTGGCAATGACTCATTAAGTCATTGAACCATCCCACTGAAAATTCACAATATATTATGCCAATCCATGGCAGGAGTGAGGAAATAAAATTAGATGTGCCTCTACTACAGACTAGTGTGTGTATTATTGTGCATTGCTGTGGGTGAATGATTGAGTGAAGTCACACGCCTCACTTAACAGCTGCTAAAAAAGACAACCTGGCCCTGATTGATGGCCCCTGTGATTACAGAAGTACTCAGTGATGCTGACTGATGTGTTTTTTCTCATCTTATTGACTTACAACACTGGGGAAGACAGCCCAAACTACCTTAATTATGAGCCATTACAGTATTTTCATTGCTGAATTTTCTTTGATATTCAGTTTTCACATCTGCAAACTGCGATCTTAACTTTGCTCAATGTAGCTAAGGGATTTAACACCTTATCTAAAATTAAACAGATCCTTTCTCATTGACTGATGGCAGGGATTTATCACCTCATCTAAAACTAAAACAGATGTTTTCTCTTTAACTGTTCTCTCTTTAGCAGGTTTCACAGAGACCAACAAAAATTTTCAGTATTCCTTCAGAGCTTTTGTTTTTATTATGCAGTGCAAATGAGTCAATAGTAAGTGTCTTGCTTGAGGGTAAACAATTTGATTTTGTTACTATGTCATTATTTGTAAATTTTATCCATTTCCATTCGCATTAGCTTTTAATATAAGAGTAAAGCCAAGTGCCATATAGCTGGACTACTCAACACAGGCTTAGAATACAGCGTGCTGTGGAAGTTGTGCATGCCTAATTCACCTCCTTACATTTGGCTATTCATTACTTTTTCCTCAGGGCTTTGCCACAAATAAGCCACACTATCAAAAGACCGGGTCAAGATTTCAGGAAGTAAACAACTCAGTAGGCTGATAGGGGAACACACATTTCTCTACAACACCATTTCAATTTGAATTTGTCATGTTTTATTTATTGTTCCCTGTTTTAACTTTTCAATCTACCCCTGTTCTCGCTCAAAAACTCTGATGGTGAAGTATGCAGTTTCTCTGTCTTTAAACTAATCATCACTTTAATAGAAACTTACAATAGGTTCTGTTAGAATCTGTTTTGCTTTTCCATTTTGGTTTGTTTTAATTGAATTAATGCTGGAAAAAAAGAACTTTCTACAGCTTTTTAGTGTGACAACCATAGTTTCCATTACTTTTGTCCCTTGCAGTTGGTATATGTGGCTTGTTTAATTTGTGGTCTCTATGTATGTGTTTATCATCACTGTCCTTTTATGCATTTACTCTTGCATGTAACTACTTCCTGGAGAGCTTGTGTGATATTGTAATAATGAAACAAGTCCACATCTGTCACAGAGTTGACAGCGCTTCAGACTGCAACTAAATAGTTGCATTTTATGAGCACAATTTGAGAGTTTGATCCTGTCACACATGTGCAACCAGTAAATTGTCCCCCTTTCCATCTATCCTTTTTTTATTTTGATTTTTTAATATACATTACAAGATGCGCATCAATTAATCCGGGATCCGTGGCAGGCGAATGTGAGAAGGAGGGGTGGATGGAGAGGGTTCAAGAGACGACTCTACAGCACTGTGTCTGACTGTTGCACACACACAGACAGCACTCAGCTGTACCTGTTAATAGAGACGAGAGGAACATGTTATTTAATGATTGTTTTACAGCACTTACGTTTAACAGCATAAATAAAATTCCCAACACACCTCCACCAACCCTGCAGCTCCACCTCAAACCTCTTAATCTGAAAGTGCTAAGTTGTTTAAAACACAGCAGTAGCATTATGTCTGTTTTAAAGAGCCATATGTCACTCAGTGAACGAGGTTAAATCTGGAGGTGACAGCTACACTAGTTATGTTACTGTAAGTGTAATAAAATCTATCAGAGTAAAATAAAAACAAAAACACAAGAAGTATATCTAAATTTAATCCACAAAAGAACGAGTGGTTATTGAGTTGAAATAATAATTGAAATAAAATTGAAAAACACATTGCAACAAGCAACAAGGTGGACTTTTTTGAATTCTGAATGTATGGTATAATATACCATACATTTTAATGTTGTACTGTTATGACAGTGATGGTGCTATTGGTTTACATTCTGTTTGATCTTCAAATGTGCACAGTAAAATGTGCCACTGAATTTGAAACAGCACAATGAATTTCTGCATCTATTATCAAAGTATTTATTAGTATTACAGTGGAAATTAGTAGAAATGTGAATATTTGGTTATCATGTTGATTTACGGTGGGTGCCCCAGAATTTTCTGGTTGCGCCCCTAAAGATTTTTTGTTGGGGGCCGCTGTGCTCCTAGTGAAAGAAGTTAGTCTGGAGCCTTTGGTGATGCTACTGAATGCTACTAAATGAAATAATTTATTTTCTCTGTGTTTGTATGTATATGTTTATTTTTCTTAAATGCTGTTTATTTATAACCGATCTAAAACATAACCTTTTCCTTTTGAATTGTGCACTTTTTTTCTCATACGTACATGTTTTTTTCTTCTCTTGGGTCATTTGATACATGCATGTGCCTGCATCAAGTGTTTATATGGCATGAGTGCATATGACTGTGTGTTTCCTGCTGGTGTTATGAATGGTAAGAGTGTAAAATGGAAGCCTCTCTTGGTGGCATTTGGCTGCATTGCTAATGTTTTATTGATTATACACGCTCACATTTTTACAAGTACTTAGAACAGCTGCTGTGCTGTAAATTCACCTTTTACAATGTCTCTCATCGTCTCCTCTCACCACATATCGGTATCTTGTTTGTCTGCTGTCTGCCCCTCATTTCCCCTTGCCCCTGTTTGTCTTGCCCTTGGTGTCTCTCTACCTTTTCCATGTTATCTTTTGCCTTCTCATGTGTGTCCTGTCTGTCTTTTGTTTGTGAGTCCTTTCTATATTTTCTGCTTCACCTCCTTTCCCTTTCCCATGTTTGTTCACCTACTGTAGGCGCATTCACACATATTTGTGATAACAAGGATGGGTTACAGGCAGCGTGAGTTGGGTGTGCATATACACATTCACACACGATCAAGGGCTGTATTGACACAGGGACTGTAGTGATAAGAACACAGCAGTAGTTCTTCTGTGTTATAAAATAGAGGTTAGTTGGCTCATCCTCAGAGAGCCAGAAGATTACAAATGTCTCTGTTTTCTGCATGTTAAAAATAGAGAAAGAACAAAAATAGGGACTACAGCTTTTGTGTGTGGGAAAGGTATCAGATTCACAGTTTAGCTCCACATCTCCCCCTTAAGGCTGAAACAAGGATGACATAATACAATTTACCTGGCTGTCTGAGTTACATAAATACAGACAGACAAGCAGCATGTCATAGAATTTAGAGCAACGGTGTAATGATAATTAGAATAATATTATACATTATATTTAGATTCCCTGAACACCCTCACATGTGTTTTATGCTGATTCTAGTGAACCTCTGCTCTTATTTAAGATGGGTGAAGGCATGCTTGAAATTTTGTGAGGTCACTGGACTCTTTGTACTAATAAGGATGATAGGATGTAATATTCCCTACCTAACAGGTACAACAAAATGTAAATGGAGGTTAGAGAGGTGCCAATCAAGCAGTCTGTACATGCTCATGCATACTGTACCTATGAGAAGGGATCTAATCTGGTAAATAACAATGTGCAGGGCCTTGAAAGAGAAACAATACTGTTGGGACATACCATTATGAAGCTCATCTAGACATGTTATGGTTGATTAGACTTCAGTGCAAGTTGTCACACAGCTATGATGGTAGTTAGATGAGGTGCAACAGGACAATGAGAAATGTCCAATGAACGAGTCTGTACACATTCACACAGGCCTGATCAGTCAAAATAAATCAAAACACCTGTGAGGATGTATCATGTAAGGCCTTTAAGAAAACAACATTTTTTATTTTTTATTCACTATTAATTGTCATCATGTTTGGGTAATGAATGTGAGCACTGGCTTCAAAGGCCAAAAACCTGCTCTTGACTTCTTAAAAGAAAATGAATCTACCAGAGGTGTAAATTAAATTGTATTCATTTGGTCAGCAATACTTCAAGCATGATATGAAATGTTAATGAGATGGCAAGGCATAGAAAAGAAAACACTTACTGTAAGGTAAGATTTGCTGTAAGTGTTAGTCCCATAAGAGAATTGGTCAGAATTGGCAAAGGATTTCATTTTCAACAGTAACTTCAGACTTTAGAAAATAGATTATCCTGTATGTTCTTCTGTAGCATGCTCTCTGCTTCTCTGGTGTGTTTGTGTTTTCTACTAAGCACAAATCATGCTGTGCAATTGTGTGTGTGTGTGTGTGTGTGTGTGTGTGTGTGTGTGTGTGTTTGCCTTTGGATGGCTAAATCACTTCTTTTTTTTTCCTTCCTCCCTTTCTCTCTACAGGGAAACCAAGCTAGTTGGATCTTTTGAAGCTAAAAACAATATTTTATTGAAAGCAGAAAGCTGCACACAGACGAAGAAAATATGGTTAGGGAGTTAAATAATATGGTCCAGGGGAAAAGAGTGGAAGTTTATGATGCAATTTGATAGACAGCAAAGTCTGGGTCAGATTCACAAAGCATATTTGAATGATAGAAAACCACCACAGTTTTGAAAGGTACATACAGTAGTACACTACAAAATGCAATCATTTCATGTTTTGACAAACAATTTGATGTAATTGTACATTGGGAAGTTGACATAATAGAAAATAGGAAGATAACATATTCAATCGGCATATTGTAATGTATTTGCTTCTTTTCTTTTCTTTCTCTCTTTTTTATAGTTTTTAACTAGGTATCTAATGTCTACACTATGGGTTTATCTGTTAATCTAACTGCTGTGTGTGTTTGTGTGCACATTGCAGCTGGCAACGTGGGACCCAGTTCACGGGTTGAACGGCACGCTGACAGACAGGAAATTGGAAAACAACATGAGAGGAGTGGTGTTACGAGTAGTCACTGTCTTGGTGAGTATGGCTGACCAGTGTGAATGTGTTTTTTTCTTATTGTCTTGTGATTTCTAATTGTACATTCATTAAAAATGCCTGTTTACAAGTGGTGCATGTCAGACATGAGCCTTTTGCTCTACTGTAAATCTGTTCTTTTGTCCAGTTTTCTGCCCATCATTCAACTCTGTTTCTGCTGATGCAGAGAGGGACACATTGAGAGCTTGGGTGAAGTAGTGGAGATAGAAAACATATTTTTGAGACAAAGTGTTTAGCAATAGGTAGGAGTCAGAGAAGGCAAAACACAAAGAACATTGTGAAAAGGTGAGCTTACAAATGGACCATGCTTTCATCATTTCATTAGCATCACTGCTGACATTTGACAGTCAGATGATAGACTGCTGGAGTCTTGATGATAGTGAGACTCCAGCTCTGTCTGTCTCGCCTGCAGCATCGATTTGAGTACATCCCATGAATCCTTTAAAGATTCACTGCTGTAAATTCTTCATATCCAGTCTTTGAAGTGAGAAGCAGAGAAGAAAAAGATAATGTGAGATATCTTTGTGGCTATCCCTTTTTCTATCTTTATTTTTTTTTTTCTTTTCCAGTCTTATTTTCTTCATCCTTAAAAGGAAAAGAAGTACTGTATGGATTGGGTTTTTGAATATATCCTTATTCCCATGTTCAGTAGGCTGGGTCCTATAGCTGCACATTTACTGCATGTACCTCTGGCTTTGTGTGTGTCTGTCTGTTACCTGACATGACTGATGCTTGTGAGGACAGAAATAGATAGAAATACTGTGAAATGTCCAAAGTGCTACCCGGATGTACTGTTTTCTTTTTATGAGAGAATGGTTAGAGGGCACATCCTGATATTGTGTGTGTGTGTGTGTGTGTGTGTGTGTGTGTGTGTGTGTGTGTGTGTGTGTGTGTGTGTGTGTGTGTGTGTGTGTGTGTGTAGAGTACGTGCATGATGTGAAGGCTTCTAAAGGGACCTTTGGAACAGATTGCTCTCTGTTGCCTTGGGCCTTTTTTTTGCTCCAATATAACTATTTTCTGTCTGGTGCAATGATCTCGTAGAGTAGCATGCAGAGTGTCTCTTTTGTTATAACACGCAGAAGCAGGCAAGCAGGGATACACACACACACACAGCACAGACAAAAACATTGACCTGCGAAAGGATGTGTTCATTCTATTTAGTCAGCCACACTGCTGAATAGTTATTGATTAATTAATTAGTGATGAGATCATACCACTATTAAGACCAATACATCTAATTCAATGCTATTGATTAGCACGCACTGTATTGATTATTAAGTGGGTGTTAACAAAGAGTGGCTACATCACTATAATTATGTGTTTATGGACTTCTACATTATTCATTAATGAAACCATTCTGGTCAAAAATGTGACCAAAATTTTTATTTTGCAGTTGTGAATTTAATTGATACCATATCATTCTTAGCAAACTCATTTCTAATTAAAATTATCTTGCACCACACTGATTTTGGAAATCCCTGTAGAAAGAAAAAAAATATGACACTTGAAGTTTTCCCGTAAAAAAGACGTTTTAGATGAGGGTGAGAAAGTTTATGTAGAATACAGAGGGAAGATGAGAAGAAAATATTTTCAAATGTCTGTAAACTGGTACATCTGGTGCATTTTTAGGATATCACTAAGTTCTATTGCATGGATTTGCAATTTTAAATGCACCATGTATAACAACAAAGTGGCTGTGCTTAACATGTATTCATTTCACAGATATTGAACAAAGCAAATGTAGATTTGGGGAAACCTTGTGTATTGGGTTAAAGATGCCACTTCATTAAGGTTAGGAAGCTCGTGTTGTCATGATTAAAACAATAATGGCATGGATATGGTTAGGAGACAACAGTAGTCAGGATTCAAAGGAAACAAACTGCTCCCGTGTTAAATAATGTTTTGTTAATCCACCTCAACCTCCTCCTATCCTGTGGACTTTGTCACTCTAGGATAATGTCACACTGTTTCATGTGCTCCAGGCGGATAAGAGTTATAATTCCTAGAGCAGCAAGAGGGCTTTGTCACTTGAATGTCAACTCATGTTTTTTGGTGAGGGCATTTGCCCTCATTTTTTGGGAGGGAGAACAGTCTCTGATATTGCAGTGCACTGTTTGATGATTACTGAACTATAGCTTTACTCA
The DNA here is from genome assembly GCA_024605115.1 of Rastrelliger brachysoma. Taxonomy (NCBI): domain Eukaryota; kingdom Metazoa; phylum Chordata; class Actinopteri; order Scombriformes; family Scombridae; genus Rastrelliger; species Rastrelliger brachysoma. The sequence goes on along the minus strand of JANJYP010001941.1, from coordinate 11,274 downwards.
GAATATAACAATTTATGTTAAAGCTCTATAGTAGTAATCAAAAGATGATTGGAAACAAGGAAGGGTGACGCAACAGCAGTCTCTGGCAGAAGCCATTTTGTTCCAAGCTGTTGGGAAGTGCAAGGAAAAGTCAACTTAATCAATGACTTAATCAATGAAAGCACAAGATAGACTTGTAACTCAACTAATAAGCTTAAGAGTAAATAAGTTAAGTACATTCCAGCTGAAAAAAGTGCTTTTTTTGGATTTATCCCTATCTATAGTTTTACTGTGTATCCCCCATCAAACAGAGACTGAGGGGAAATTCATTTTTTGTAACAATATAAAATCTTTTCTTCTACAGAGACTGGCAGGGCTTTTCAAAATGCATTTTGCACCATTTTCATCCAGTGTTTTGAAAATGCTCACTGTGCTGCAGATTACCACACAACTTTGTCATTCCCAGCATTCCCTCAGAGGGTTCTTCAGATTCCATTACATAGTCTTTGTGGAAAATTGCTGTATCTTGTCCCAATCATGTCTCCAAAAACACCCAAGCAGCGCTGAGACCACATGTGGTACTTCCAGTCAAGAGGAGACAAGGGATGAACGTGTGCCAAAGGAATTAGTGTAGAAGAAAGGCAGGAGGAGAAGAGATGATGAGATTGAGAGATGGAGACAATATTAGAAAAACAAAGAGAAGTAGAGTAGGATTGGTGGATGTAGAGGGATGTGAGATAATATTGCAAGGAGGACGACTGGGAGTATTGAAGTCTTGATGGATGAATGGATGGAAAGAGACAAGGAGTCCTAGACATATGTTGAGGGAAAGAGGAGACGTTGTGGTGTGGAAAGATGCCAAATGGTGTATATCACAGCTGGTGAGTGGCAGGGGAAAGGAAAAGACAGCAGAATAACAACAAATAGAAAAGAGAGTGGAGAGACATTTCTCAAGGTAATTTTTCATTACAGGATTTTAGTCTGAAAACCATCGATTCAGTATTGATTGAGCCCAGCAGCTTAAAGTCAACCAGTAAAAGGTTTTAGATGCTTCATGACTCCTTGCCTTTCAAAAGTCAAAACTTGAAAATCTGTTGAAACCAGATGTTATAGATTAAGCATATTGCTACAAATATGTGGAGTGTTTATTTTTCAGTGTATTTGAAAAACTGATTTTTCCTGATAGTTTCAGAGCAATTTGACAGTGTTTCTCCAATATTCAGCATATTTTACAGTCTTAAGATTTAAAAATATGTGACCAGTAACAGTCCAGTATGTGCAGCAGTCATCCAGTCAGGTATAGGAACAGCTCACATTGATGTCTGCTGTAAGTGAAGGAGGAAACTCATGCATTGTACACCCAACTTGAAAAGACACCTGTCTCAAACAACATGTGCCCTTGCTACAGAATAATGAGCGTTGCTAAAATCATGGGTTGACACTAGAGTGACATGAGTCGCTTTTATATATTCTGCTCCGTTAGTACTTTACCTAGAGTACACCATAATCAGATAAAATACCAAACATGCTTTCAGCGCTTTCAAACACTCCCACCCCCACATACACACACCTCCACAGAGTTGCACATGCACAGTGTTTTGCCTTATATTGATTTTCTGCAGCTATTTTTGTGCATTATATGGTCAGCTTGGAAGCTTGTCTGGGTACGCATGTGTGTATGCATCTGCATTACATTCATGTGTGACAGTTAACGGTCCTTTCTTTCTTGTTTTTTACTATATACTATATGTAGTCTATTAATATAGACTACCAAACCAGTCTCTATTGCTGATTTGTTTTGAGTCATTGTCCGCTTTCATTGCTTGCTAAGAACAGTTATCTTACAGTTGTCACATGTATTAAATTCTTCAAGACTCATGTTGTCCTACCATTCAGATGAATAAAGTGTAAAAAAAAAAAAGAAGTCCTGAATGCACTCACACAACTTTGAACAGCAGGAATATTTTATGTTGCATATTCTTGCACCCTTATGTGTGTGCTGGCAGATGCAGTTTCTACATGTTCACCAGCACCAATTAAAAAATGTCAAGGCAATGCATGATTTACCTCAGAAATAAGCTTCCAATGTGAACATTCACCTTAGAAATGTATTTGGAAGTATTAGAGCCTGGGCAAATAGCCAACTGGGTTATTATTGCCTATAGTACCAAGGTTTTCAGCACCATATGTGTATGTAACATACCTTTATAGGGGTGAAATCAGTGGCACTTGGGGACATTCAGTATGGAGGGTTTATGTGTATGGCTGTATGTGATAGTGGGTGTTCCACCCTTGATTGATGGGTGCTTGTGGTGAGAGAGGGACTTGGCATGCATGTCCATTCACTGCCTAATAGCTTATTGAACGGCAGCAGCTAGCAAGGATTAGAAAGCGTTAAGTTAATGCGTAGCATAGCCTGCATATGTGTGTATGTGTGTGCTAAACGTGCGACGAGTATCCAGTCAATAACACACACAGGCCCTCATAAATCTGCAAGACATATTGGCCTAAAACATTTCTCTAATCAATAGGGATTTACTAAAGAAAAGTGAGGGAGAAAGGGTGTGTGTGAATGAAACGATTGCAAGAGAAAAAACTCTTCAATGAAACACTCAATCCATGTACAGTATATAAACAGAAGTTTTGTATTTCTTTTCTAAGATAAATTCCTGCTCTCATTGATTAAAAACCTACCTTGCTTTTCCTTGTGCTGCGTTCCCTTCATCGTTTAAGATGTCAGAATTGCTGGATGTCAGTTAACCACAACAGAACGTTGCCCTTTAGATGCCATGGAGATATTGATAAACAAGAGGTTCAGTCATCCCAAGTGTATTTAAATATGAACCAATAAAACACAAATCTGCTGAATTGCATGGTGTGATTATTGATTTCAAACATTTTAATGCACTTACAAATGATGAATACATTATACAGTATTTTAAAGAAATTACTAAACATGGTTCCCTCTGTGAATAAGAAATTTGAGTAGGGAACACTGCCAAAACAAAACTGAGAAAATTGAGGGGTACATCTTGTTTTTGTTCTCCTTGCACCCCAAATGCACAGTCAAAAAGTGCTTAGATATGAGCATAAACAGGTGGGCAGATTTTAAGTACAGCTTGTTGCTGCATCTGTTTTGGTATATTTATCAGTATGTGGCTTGTCTTCACAACAAAAAACAACAGAAGGCAGAAATACAGAGCACTGTATTTGTATCATACTGGTTAAAAAGAAAGTACCTCTTGTGGCTTTTAGTTTTCTGCAGTTTTCATATTCTTGTTGTGTGAAGTAACTCCATGTTGGCTAGGCTATGGAGTTTCTGTACTGCAGAACATTGTTTTAATGAGTACATGTACTGTAGCTCATTTCACCTAAAGGGATGCAATTTCACCCAAACTGTGACATTCACATATTAGAGGAGAAACAAGTTTGCACTCCACTGTGGAGAACAGCAATGCATGTTGGGAGTTAAGGGTGGTAAGGTTTTAAGGCAGTGATGTGCTAGTGAAGTGCAATGACATGACTAGCAAGCACTGCAAACATAATGTAAAATATTTAGTTCTTAAAACATGAAGAGGTTTTTTTGGAAAGAAGATATTTTTACAGTTTAAACTCCACAGGACAGCATACCTTCACACCACTAATATTGCCATCTACTTCTCCTTTTAAGGGGTTTAAATGATTGCTTTACACCATATAACTTACACTTACATTTTGAGCAACATGAATAGCAATGTGTTTAAAATGACCTTTTTGTATTTGTAGTGTAGGCTTTCAACCTTTAGGATGATGGTTTGTGGTGATATGGCCACTTGAGTAATTGGATGATTTAATGCTTGTGTGACTGGTGTATTGACTCGTTGATTGATTGACTTACTGACACTCTAATTAATTTTTGTTTTCTAGGAAGAGCCATTTGTAATGGTGTCTGAGAATGTTCTGGGTAAACCGAAGAAGTACCAGGGCTTTTCCATAGATGTCCTGGATGCTCTTTCCAACTACTTGGGTTTCAAGTATGAGATCTACGTTGCTCCAGACCACAAATATGGTAGCTTGCAGCCTGATGGTCAGTGGAATGGACTGATGGGTGAATTAGTCTTCAAGGTAAAGAGAAAGTCATGTACACGCACAGACATGCATGCACACACAAAAACACACCCACACTATACAAAAAACAACACACTAAACAAAAACACAAGTCCTCATGTGCATCACTTAAATATGACTTTAGCCTCCATCATGTTAAGTTTGTACACAGTCTTGAGTCGCATCATAACATTCTCACCAGAAATTGAGAGAAAAATATTTAAATTAGGCTACCACTGTCCTGAGTTCTACTTCTTTCAATTGATCTTTACACTCTCATTTGTTAACTATAGCAGCATGTTTTCTGAAGTGGACCAAAGAGGGACTGACCTCAAATATGAGTGGATGTGATATTGCATATTGGCGAAAACACTGAATCTTTTGATTAATTTGAAGTATCTTCAAGCATTTGATGCATAACTACTGGCAGACACTTGACCTATGTCTATGAAAAGTGGAAAAGTAGAGATGGTATTTCTCAAGAGGGTGTGAAGCTGTGAATGTGGATTTTACAAAGATAGGCAGATGTCTGGATTATGGGCAATACATTTGCACAGTTGTAGTCCATTATTATGAAATGCACCAATTTTTCATTTTTTTCAGTAGCTTTTTAGCCTGGGCCTGCCCATACTTCCTGTGATGCTTCATTGAATTTCGCATCCTACTCAGTATGGCCAACCTGCCTGTTTACAAAATTTCCTGTCCAGAAAATCCTGGCACCAATGAGAAGCAAGCTTTTCTCCCCGGCGCGATTTAGCGCAATGACGATGTAGCAAGCTACAATCAGCGATGCAGCTACATATACGTCATCGGAATGAGTGGTCTGATTAGTTGTAGCTTCGTCCAGTAGCATACAGAGGCGTCTGATCGACGCAGGTTAAGCCCGCCTCTCGGAAAGCGGGTAGAATGGAAGCTTGGCCAGACTAAGTTCGTATGAAGGTGTCAAAGGTACATTTTGCCATCAATGTCTGTCAGTAGCTCTTAAAACACTGAAGAACTAACAACGTTTGCAGGACCTTTGCTCTAATGCATATCCTTATAATTTTCTGGAGAAATATAAGAGCACATTTTATTTGCTAGGAAAAGCTAGCAAACACATGGGAGCAAAACATCTATATTTACTGAATATATCAATGTTTCTCATAACTTTTATTTCCCTGTAGGGCCTTGGTTCCCTAAAACTGTCACATTGATTATTGTCATGTGAGGGCCTACCAGCAGTAGGACTTGAGCTCCCCTTGGTCCTTTGCATTGTTTTGTCCCCCAAATGATTTATAGTGTCCTTAAAAAAGCCTGAAATGAAATGTGCTCAACGTAATAACAATTTTTTTTTTTATTTTTTAAAGCATAGTAATAATTAATGATAGCTTCTAAAATCACCCTAGCATGTAAAGTGTTATTTGAAATTTTATATATTAACTATGGCAGGATAGGGAAGGACAAAATATGCACCCTGAAACTAACTTCCATTTTGTTGCAGTTGAGACTAATGGATAGTGTCCATTAGCACCTCACTGAAAAATCAATCAAGTCATTAAGTATATCTAATGTGATCATTTTCTCATGTGAACACATAAGATTTATTTTAAACCCATTTCAATATGGTATTTAGTATGAAATTTTGGGTGTAATATTAAGTGTAGTCAGCCATGCACAGTTGTGACTTTAAATTGATAGAGGTCAGTGCCACATTTTTTTGATGCAAAAATAGCCCTTTAATTAAACAGCATAGGGTGCATTCATTAAATAGATGCAAAAAAAAACAACAACAAAAAACAGTTTACTTTTCATTTACAGCAATTCAACCATTCTCATATAGTTTTATATAGTAAAGACTAAGATGGTTTTTAATTAGCATATCCCACTTTTTATGTGTGAGATTGTNAAACAACAACAAAAAACAGTTTACTTTTCATTTACAGCAATTCAACCATTCTCATATAGTTTTATATAGTAAAGACTAAGATGGTTTTTAATTAGCATATCCCACTTTTTATGTGTGAGATTGTGAGATTGTGTGTGTGTGTGTGTGTGTGCGTGTGTGTGTGTGTGTGTGTGTGTGTGTGTGTGTGTGTGTGTGTGTGTGTGTGTGTGTGTGTGTGTGTGTGTGTGTGTGTGTGTGTGTGTGTGTTGAACCCTTTGAAGTCCCCCTGGACTTTTATGAATCTTCTCCACATTTTGTTCATTCTCCAAAGATCAAGAATGCTTTTTTTGTTTTTTCATCAGCAGTGTTTTCTCAGAAGTTTTTAAGGCATTCACTTCCTTGTTTTCTTTTGGCTCTGTGTCATTCTTGAACTGTGTGTCAGACTGGGTTCTCCTTCCCTTGACCTGTGTGTGTGTGTGTGTGTGTGTGTGTGTGTGTGTGTGTGTGTGTGTGTGTGTGTTCAGCATTTGTATTCCGCCAGTACGACACCTCACAAAATGATAAAGAAAAGCTTTGAGCACAATGCATATGTATGTGGACATAGACAAGCATAGACTGTAAATAAATTGAACATGCAAATAATTCTGTTTTCCCCATCAGTCAGCAACAAGGTTTATCTCTACAAAAACCCAATTATACCTCATAATTATGACCCAAAGTGCTCTCTGGAAGTTTCCATGTTGACTGACCACAGCAGTCAGCAGGGCAATTCATCTTTGCTCTCTCACATACACTCAGACGCATACACACACACACACACACACACACACACACACACACACACACACACACACACACTAGCATGGATATCGTTGTGTTGTCTGAACCAAAAGGCATCCTGCAGGGTGTCTCCTAATATTCTTCTTATGCAGTGTAAGTGACAATTTCTGCACATTTAAGCATTTTGTTTCCTCACCCGACTGTGAAATTAGCAAATTTTTTTGCCTACAGTGGATTAACTTTTTTGTTTATGCGTGTGTGTGTGTGTGTGTGTGTGTGTGTGTGTGTGTGTGTGTGTGTGTGCGCGCGTGTGTGTGTGTGTGTGTGTGTGTGAGCGCGTGCATGCACACACGCACGCAGATGTGGTGAGTGGCATGTAAACATGTGTATGTGTTTGGGAGAATGTAATCAGTGTGTATACAGCGGATAGTGGTCGCCTAGAAAATCACCTAACTTGTTCCAGTCACTTGTTTCTTGCAACAAAGAAAATCTCATTATAGAACAAGTTCATATTATGTGCCCTCTCTTGCACTTGTATATATTTCAAACACACAGGCCACATACACACTAGAGCATCTTAAATCCTTGTTATGGGACAAGCAGCTGCTATCCAAGTACTGGGGACTGGAAACATTTTAATTAGCTATCACTGTTTCTACGTGAAACTCTGCCTATTTTTCTTGACAGTCGTGCTCAGTGACATCTTTTTTTGCAAGTTAATGTCTTTACATATATATAATTGCAGCATTTGTGGTCTCTTAAACTCTTAAGAATTCAAAGTGATGAGAAAAGTATTAAATACTTGTGGAGGCATGCTGACACAAAAGCAGATTTAAACAGCTATATGTATAGTAAATGTTCATGTAGATTTGCTTGCATTTAACACATACAAGACTTTGTAATGGTTTACGAATTATTAAACCATTTTTTTCAGATAAAACAATATATGATGTTAGTTTTTTCAGGTCATTTTATTTTGAAGGGAGTAATAAATGCCCTTTTATTCAAATGTCTTTCAACAGCCACAACAATATGACAATAAAATAATATGGACTTTATACCTCTGATAAGGTTTACAAAACACACAGAAAAGTGCATATAAATAAATATCAAGAAAAGTTATACACAGTCTTGAATTGAAAGTGGAATTTGCTTTTGGGTATCAAATCCTTACTGAAATGCATGACCTTCGTTTTATCTTTGTCTATCTTCTGTCTTCAGTTATTTATTATCACACAGCCTGAAGATCACTGTCAGCCTCTGTGAGAAGAAATATATTGTCTGAATAAATAATAGTACCAAAATTAAAATCAAAAAGTCTGTCCAAATATATATTTACTTAATTTCCATTGCCAAATCATTTACTGGAAGTAGAAAATAGGAAGATGAAAAAAAACAATCACAGCAGAAAAAAGATCTCACTGCTTGTATTTTACATTTTACTTTTTTTTTTTTCATCCAACATCACAACGGCTGCTTCCAGATAATATTTAATTGTCTGCATTTAGTATTTTAGATGGTAGGAAGAAACAGAGGCAGGACCTAAACCAATTACCTTTCTCTGGGTTCAAAAGTCCACATTTTTCCACTGTGTTCCACACTTACACATTTTCACAGAATTGATACTTCAAACTCCTTTCTTCCCCTCCACCTCTTCTAGCGAGCCGATGTGGGACTTTCTGCACTGACCATCACACCTGAGCGGGAGAGCGTTGTGGACTTCACCACACGCTACATGGATTATTCTGTGGGTGTTCTGATGCGCAAGGCCGAACGCACTGTGGATATGTTTGCCTGCCTGGCACCCTTCGACCTGTCACTGTGGGCGTGCATTGCAGGCACCGTGCTCCTTGTTGGCATCCTGGTGTACCTGCTCAACTGGCTCAACCCACCCCGGCTACCCATGGGATCTGTGTCCTCAACAACACTTTACAATTCCATGTGGTTTGTTTATGGCTCCTTTGTACAACAAGGTAAGTAAAAGAAAATCACGTAGATAATTAAGTTTTGATGGATAAACAGATTTGGTGGTGTGGTGGTTTTATATAACAAACTAATATGATGTGGATAGTTCTTGAGGACATGTGCAAAATGGATATTTGATTTAAAAACAAATATGTAATTGTGAATTGCAATTGGTGTCACATGATAAACTTAAAAATTACCTTAATGTGTCACTAATTTGTATCATGCTAAAATAAATGAAATGCTCCTCACATTAAGAAATATTTAATATATTTAACCAAACCATGATGGTTCCCTTATCTCACCTCAATCAAAGTTTTTGGACCCACACCCAGGCTATATAACATGAATGCTGGCAAGGAACATCCACCCAACAATCATGCTCATTCCAAAATTGTATTAGCCAAACAAATTAGTGGCATATGGATATAATTATTTATATTAATGTTATGTTATATTGTTACATGATTAACTGTATGTCCAAATGTGAACTTAAACTACAAATAGCTTTGCGTGAATAGACCTGATGATGCAGGTATGTTGTTTTCTCTGTTGCAGCCTTGTAATGAAGTCATTCAAACTCCTGAATTATTTGTTCTGTCCGTAGTTTATGATTTATACCTCAGCTGGCAATCATAACATGCATATTTAGAGTTTCTGAGTAATATTTTCCTGTACGGATTTGGACTTTTAATATATCTCACTACACTTGTAGGGTCCTTCACAAAGATAAAAGATAGATGGATAATGGTTGGGGAGGTATTGAAAGGAAAAATATGATTGCTAAAGCAATATAATGTCAAAAAATGTAATAATAGTTGTCTTCTGGGTGTCATAAGTGTGGATTGGGCTTTTATATTTGAGCACAATAGTCAGATGAGAACAAAAGAGAGGAGACGTTTTGCTCCACATGGATTATGTTGAGGATAATGACCTCATTGTGGTTATCTACCCCGAGATTTTCCACAATTCATCGGGCTGTGTTCATGTGTGGAGATTAGACAATTGACACCTAGGGAAGGATTTACAGTAAATTTCATCAGTGCAGGGATAGAACTGTGACAGGGAAAGGAAAGGGCAAGGGGAGAAGGAGAAAAATAAGATGGCATGAATGAATATGTTTTTTTATGCCTGCTTTCTTTTCAAGTGGTTCTCTGAGTAGCCATGCATATATTAAGTGTAGTATGAATAAAAAGAGACTGTGAAAATGACTTGATCATTAACTTACAGACGCATTTTTGTGTGTATGTCAGTGGTTTGTAGTATTATAAATAAATAACTGCTATTAACCAGTCAGTACAGTATATTCTTCTTATCATGCACTGGAACTTGCAATAGTTAATTTTTAAGCTACATTAATTATGCAAATCTTGGGAGGAATGGTTTTCTTTTAAAACATTGCATGCAAAACATTTTAGGCCCTGAATAAGCAACTGATGAGCATTCTACTGTTTGGTAAATAATCCTCGATCTTGTGCTGCAGCTAATGGTGGTAATGATGATGATGATACATGCTAATTGCTATTTGATATTCGCAATCATTTCTCTTTTTAGCTGTAATTAACATTTTAGTCATGGCATCATTAGAGGAGGGAAAAACTGAGAGAGAGAGAAAGAATCTAATTTTTCAAGAGTGGGTCCACCTTTGTGTGTGAACATATTTGTGTGTATGGTTTGTGCTCGGTATTTACAGTGCATGCAAGTGTATTTTTGTGTATGGCATCGGGTTCTTCCTGTTCATGTGAGAGGAGCTGTGTTTTAGTCACGGGTAATTTGTTTGTGATTTGGCTTGCCAGAAATAACTCTCACAAAATTAACTGAGCCTGAATGGTCTACTACTAGGCTGCAAGGCTAAGTGGGCTAACCTTCGCTAACTTTAAAAGTCACCTGCAATGTGGGTTTACTTTTTATGTCAGCAATCATTTTATGAGGTAAAGAGCTTTACTGGCACCCATAGATTAATTACAAAATTAACTTTCTTAATTTTAATTGACAAGTGACGAATAATTTGAAATATAGATGAAATATTAATTGTGTATTTACTATACACCACACCAGCTTGTTCATAAAACAGTACCCTCATTCTCACTGTACCTGTATTATGTCCCAGACCATTGTGCTTTAGCCTGAAATTTTTACCCTCAAGGAAAATTGATTCAGATGCAAAGACACATACACACTCACAGCAGGGGGGAGTTGAAGTTGAGTGATGAGAGCAAAAAGTCAAACATAACACCATAGTTTTGCTTTTGGCTGTGTCACTATGACTACTGGAAAGAAACAGGGAGTTGTAGAGGGATTACACCAATTTCTCTCCACCTTTCTCTTCTCTTCTCCTCCTCCCTTCACTCACTGACTATTTAATTTCTTCCTCTCTAAGATTTCTTTAATTTCCTTTCTACTTTCTTTTCCTATATCTCAGTTTTCTCCCTTTCATCTTTTTTGTCCTTTGGTCCCTTTACTCTAAAATCTTTTGTTCTCGCCTCAGTTTATCCTTCCTTCCTCTCCCCATGTGTTAATTTCTTTATGTCCCTCCCATTTCATCCTCTCTTGTTAGTTACGTGTGTGTGCATGTGTGCGTGTATGCACACGTACATCCA
>JANJYP010001932.1:0-30685 GCA_024605115.1 Rastrelliger brachysoma | reverse complement strand
TTAGATATTAGCTGACAGGTGGCTGCTGGATGTGCAGTCCCCTGAGACAGAACAAAGCACTTTCATTGCCTGTGTGTGTGTGTGTGTGTGTGCTTCAGAAAAGCTTTAGAAAAACCTAAGTTTAAGTTGAAGACAGGTCATCCAAATTTCTGTGTCTCCTTGAAATGGATTAAATTATCTTTTGAAAACGAATTTTAAAATTAACGCAGTGGGCAAATTAAGGAAACGTGTAACCACAGAATGATTTTAAAATATGTCCGGTGTTAATACTTGAACTTTGATGGAGCGCCTTATTTAAATATAAATCCTCACACGCTGCAGTTGGAGGTGTGGTTGGTATAAAATTAACTAATCATAGGTGACCTGATATATGAGGCAAACACTGATTATGAGTGGAAATGCCCTTTAAATAGCTAATAATATGTCAATGCTNTATGAGGCAAACACTGATTATGAGTGGAGATGCCCTTTAAATAGCTAATAATATGTCAATGCCGAATTTCTTTATTGTACAAAACATTTTAATCTATTGGATAAAATTGTTTATCCAAAGACTGGATCCCACCTGATTTCAAAAACATCAATGCTGCTAACATATAGAAATAATAGCTGAGCTTTATGCACTGCAATGTTGAAATTTTCTGGATGTTCAGAGGCGATGTATGTATGAACGCAAATGCCTGCCTCACTGTGAGCGACTGAGCTACAACTGCTCACTTCTGTCACTGTCAATGGAACAAAATTTGCCAATAAAAAAGATGATACGAGCAATTTATCAAACAATTGCTGAATGGGCAGAACACAAACTTAAATTGGATTTCTTTGACTCCATATATTCTACGGATGTGGCTGGTGCTGAATATATGCAGCAGGTCAGTGGGCCTAATGGGAGAGAGGATTTCCTCTGATTTCTTGTAGAATGAAAGCTGTTTTATTTCTGATTAAAAGCTTAAAAACTTGCAATTACCACTGCAGCACATTTTTTGCATGTCCTACCAGTGGAGTATTTCCATTAGGTGTGATCCTGCTGTGTGCCACACGTGTGAAATACAGTAGCAACTCTGTTAGATGTCCAGACCTGATTTTCTGGACATGTTTTGGAGTTCATGTGTGAAAACTGTGGTGTTTTTTTATTTTTNGACCTGATTTTCTGGACATGTTTTGGAGTTCATGTGTGAAAACTATTGTGTTTTTTTTTTAATTATTTCTATCATTCTTCCGGGTCATACATGAAAATCCACAGTCCTGCCTCTTTTCAATACACTGTTGATTTTGGTATCTGTTACATACATTGAAAGCATTTCATAATTTTACATGATATCCACAGTTTGTCTGTTGTGTATAATTTGATTAATCATTAAATAACTTTAAAAAAATAGCTTACAGACAGTGTGTTTTGTAATGATAGTGTTCAAAATTATGGTACGTAAATAATTACACTGATAATGATCTTTAATCTTTTTTTTAAGTCATCAACCGAGGTATAAATGACACTTAAAAAAGAAGCTCAACAATGTTTTAAAAGTTATTATTTACATGGTGGAGAAAGGTAACATGATCTATGTTATATAGAATATTCATTGGAAATAACGCAATTATCAAACTTTACCAAGAGAGTTGTTATTTAGATTATAAAACATGTGATTTTTAAAAATGGGATTATAATATAATAACTTCTATGGGCATTTATTTAGCACATATTGTAATCACAGACAGTGATTGTGTAACAGAGGTTATGATTGTCTGTCTGTTAAGGCTGTTTACAATACAGAATGAAAAATAGAAATGAGTTATTCCCGTGAAGGTTGTTTTCACCTTCTATGCAATAGCACAACATACAAGAATTTACTCAGGGTCACAGCAAGTAAAATTACAGATTTAATTGAATATTTTCCATTTTCAATTTCTGAAATTAAATCAAGCAATAGAGGAAGAGTCCACAATACTGTTATAGCATGGTTTAGGTTTACAGTATACACTCAGGCTTTCACAACTGATGGTATTGCAGTTTGTTATGGCATTATTGTTGGAAGAAATGGTATGTTTTTGTGCACTAAAATCTCATATTTTAAACCCACAGTTCTTCAGGCTATAAATTAAAGGAAAGAGCTGAATTGATGAACTATCTCACTGATTATGTATGATGTAATTATTGTTCTAAGCTAGGTGAATGACAGTGTCAGGTGGTCTGTCTTGTCAAACTGTCCACTACTTTGTTCCACACTGAAGTATCTCAACAACTATTTGATAGACTGCCTTGAATTTTTTATGGTCCCATGAGAATGAACTGACTATAACTCCAGTAATAGTCAGGGATTATTTTTGTTATAAAAATCACACCCAATAACCATTAGATAGATTATCATGACTTTTAAATAGCTCCCTCTGATTTTCTATGTAGCACTGTCAAAGTTTTCACTTATCCTGTGAAACACGTTTTCATTTGCTGGATGGACAGGCTTCTAATTATAGACATACATTTGGTCGATTCCTTTTAATGTCACCATGAGAATCAGCTTTCTGCTTTTGAATTGTCTTGGATTGCCTTGAAATTTGGTAAACAAATAATATTTCCCTCAGAAAGTATTGTAATAGCTTCACCTTCTTTTCCTGTATCACTGACATCTGGCCAGAATTTTGATTCGCCCAAGACTTGACCATCTCATTAGCCTCAGCTTAACTTTGAAAGACTGCTAGCATATTAACTAACACTGAACACAGTGTTAATATCACCTAAGTTACACTGAGTGACAGAACTCGTCAGTCAGTATATCTCTATAATGAAAAAAAGAAACAGAAATAACAACTATTTTCTGTTTGGAGCTAACAACATGAATACTCCTCAAAGCTCTTGGCAGCTACGTATTTGCTGTAGATGTTAGGCATAATGAAGAAAGGGACAACCGTAGTGGTCTAAACACATGGTATTATTTAGACAAACTATGCTTTGCAAGTGCAAAGTGTTGCTGTTAGAGACTGACTGTATCTCCAGGTGACTGCTGGTCATCCAGTGCTGTGTCACAAGTTCAAGTTTTTCATACTTAGTTTTTTTTCTATTAATTATGACTCATTTTGCTTCAAGGCATTAATTTGCATTTTGCCACAGAAAGACATACAGTATCTTAATAAGGTGTTAAAATATGTACCTTCAGCCTGAGGTCTGTTGTCTCCTGGTGTAATTCACTGTGTGGGAACAAACCTGCATATTTACACAGTTAACATACAGCTATGTCCAATGAATGACTCACTAGTGACCCTTAGTTGTTTGTTGAGCTGAGGCGAAGAATAAAGATGTGTCTTCTGCTTTTCTAAACATTGTCAGTTTCTAAGCTCTGAGGCTTTGGCTGTCTTAGCAACATTGCAACATTGATTTCCAGTCAAAGGCTCATATCTTTCTATAATGTATGAAGTATGACATCAAAATAAACCAAGTTAAGTTGATTCTTGATACTACTGAACAACCTGAATAGTGTTCTTGCACTATCACATCTGTTGCACTGAAAATTTACAGCTATTGCAAGAGAGACTGGAAACCATGTGAAACATACATTCAAAAGAGAAAGATTCATTATGATGAGTGGTTTTCTTTACGTCCAAAGAAATGTTTTACTAAATCTACGACCCTCTGCAAATGTGCCACACCTGTATCTGTACACTTCACATTCAGTTAAACACAAGTATTTGTTTTTTTTCCCGTAACTTTCTGTCAACTTGATCATGCTTTTATCAATCAAATATTACAGTCCTACTATTGCTGTATTAATCTATCCATTTGTTAAATTGTATTTCATATAATTATGGAAAATGGTATATGATGCAAAAAACAGACATATCCTTTATATATTGCAGCATATTTTAATCTAGCACATTAGCAACCAAGGTGTGCAAACATCTTTTATTCTTGTCTCTCTTCTACAGAACTCCCACTTCTTCCTTCATTCAGTGGGATATAAGAACATAAGCCAGTTTTTATCATATGGTTAAGAAAAAGCTTGTGGTGCTGCTGACTCAGTTTGCTTTGATCCTTTAGGAAAGCAAAGCAGTGACTCTCATCAGCACTTTAATAAAGATATATTGTATTATTAAATACTTGATTATATAGGTACTGACCACACTTATTTTGCAAGATTTTGCAGAGGTCGAAGCACACAGGTTTTGCTTGGTTGTGGTTCTGAGTCACCTTTACCATGTTAAGTACAAATTGGAGTTATTACAGAGTTTTATCCTTTGGAAAATCATTTGGAAACATATGATAGTGGTATAAAATTATAAAAAGGAAAGAAATTGCCTGAAATAAAGCATGTTTTCTATAACATTGTCAGAAAGGTGATAATTCTATACTAACACCCGCTACGCAATAATGGCAATAATACATAAAGTTGAATAACAACCCTTTTTGTCATTGACAACAAAATCTAATCTTTACAGTAAAATTTATGTCAGAGCTGTTGTATTAGATTAGATTACACAAATTTACCTAATGAAGTGGGCAGTGATGACGGCACTGATTCAATTAGTTATCATTTTCAGTTTAATTCTAGCCCATAATGAGGCTACGTATATCTGTAAATGCATTCACACTCACAATTTAAGAATCTTAAAATGATTTTTTTTGATTTAGGGTGAAACTGAGTCCAGAGTTCTAACTTGAAGGAGTTGCTCCAAATGCTTTCTTGCTGAGAGTGAGATGTGAAGATTGATGCCACACTTATTTGTCCATTAAGTACAGAACTGCAAGCAGCAGGTTGATAGTTTTCCAGATAGACGAGAAGCAGGGGGAAACAGCTAGAACAATTTGGCTGAGGTGTAGTGACTTCGTAGTCTCCACTGGTTGCAAATTCATGGTGATGACAAGTCTCCAGGAAATGTTTGCTTGCAGTGTAAAAATAGAAGAGGGAGGTTTGGGCACATCTGGTTCTGGAGGTAAAAGTTATGTCATAATGTTATGTGACTTGCAGTTTGAGCGTGTCTGTGGCTTGGAATGGCATGAAACATTTGAATTATACATTACATTATACATTGAATTATTAGTGCAAAAGATGAGCAAATACTGGGTACTCTGATAAAAAGTCGAATGTACAAACCTGTGTACATGAATACCTAAGATGACAAGTAAACTATGACTCTCAAGCTGCATTTTGGCAAGAAACATCTAATCACAGAGTTTACATTTTGTTACATTGCTGATGGTGGTCAGATTATGGTGTTGAAAAAACTGAAAACAATCTGCTAATTAAGTCAATTAACTTTTTAATCCTGGGTCATTTCTCATTAATTTAGTTGCCAACTGCAACAAAGAAGCTTTGAAATGTGCTACTGTTCTCATTCCCCCTGATTGATATCTGTGTATTAGTTGTCTGGCTACCATAATATAAACCTGTATGATCCTTACACAAGCTGGGAAAGTTCTGTCATTCTGTGTTTCATTAAGTTTTAAGTTGAGGTTATTGTAAATGAGAAAACAGAATGGGTGCGGGGGGACTTCTACAAACAGCAGTTCCTCCCTCATCTTCCCTCTATGGTGAGCGAATGAGGTGGATTTTGTCACCTCCTGCAATGTTTCTGGCTATATATTATATATGTTTTCAGTTTAATGCTAAGCTAAGCTAAGCTAATCATTTCCAACTCTAGCTTCATAGTTAATGTACATGTGTGAAAGGGCTCTCCATCATCTCATCTACCTCTAAGCAAGAGAGCAAACAAATTATTTAAAGTTGCTACTGTATTATTATATTTGATGTATACGTTTACATGGACTATTTGAAATATTAGGCGAAAACATTATGAAACATTGATGTTTCATAATAAAACGATAGAAAGATAAATGTTTCAAACAGTTATCCTTCTATCGTTACTATTCAACATCCACACTCACTGTCTGAGCCATGTACCACTGCATTAGCTAGCTGCTTTGGACAAGCCACAGCTCAATAACAAGAGGAATTGTGTATATATATACAGGATAAAGACAGTTATTCAAATCAAACATTTTCTTCTTGACTTCAAACTGCAGAAGAAAAATTAGATTACATAAGAGAAAAAACAGACTTTTTGGACACCACTCATAGAAATCGGTAAACAACCGACAAGATTCCAACCGTCTAATATTATGTACACTAATTGAAACTGAAACTAATTTGCTTAAAAGCTTGACATTATTTCAAGGTAAAACATTGTTCATATCTACTTGCAAGCAGCAGTATTATTTGAGGAAAATTACACTTGTGAATGCTCAATGGAGCTGTGCTACTCTTTCTTCCTGTAACTGAATAAAAACAGATTATTCAACCCAGTTTTCACAGTAATACATGAGACTGGGTTGGATTATAAGTGACTGTGATTAGAAATCCATCATTAACAGTTGTAGTGTTTATGGTAACATGAAATTAATTTAACATCGTCAGTGTAAAGTTTTACGTGATTGATAAGTAAGGTTTCACTGTGGTAATTTTTGAGGGTTTAGTTTATAGTACTGTAGATTTTTGTAAAATGAAATTGAATTTTTGGTTGATTATAATGATGATGATGATGATGATGGGCAGTGATGCTTTAGTTGTCCATGATGTTTAGTCATTTGTTTGTGCCCATCTTTTTGAGTGATTATCAACAGTTCTACCACAATGTGCATCCATCTGGGTTCAGTACACAACAAATGTTTGTACCTTGTAGCGTGGGGTGATGCTGAATAGTTCTTTGTTAGAGAGATGTTTCTAATGTAGCTACTGTAGCCTGCCTTACTGATATGGGTGCAGTAACACTGCATTGTTTTAATTCATATTAGTCTGACAACTCAGTCAATAGGATAATACTCATATTATTACAAATATTTTAATCACTACAACTTGAGTATTAGACATCTTTTCTGCCTAATCTGTGAGGAAGAGCTTACACACTTCTTTTCCTTTCCTCTGTATATCCTTATCTCATCTGTTTGCCTATCTACTACAAACATTTTTTTAACATTTATTATGATTGATGTGCTAGTCTGCTTTGACTAGGAGCAGACTAGCTTTAACTTTCATTACATCCCTGGCAATCTTCAACCCCCGTGAGATAAGGAGAGAGGGCCAATTTTTATTTATTTATCTTTTTTTTTTTTTTTTTTTGTGCATCTGGCTTGACTCATCATCCAAAGTCCCACACCATCTAACCAGGTAAAGATACCTGCCATATGTGTTACTATTCCTAAAGTAGTGCCTGCTTTCTGGCTGCTATTACAAATTAACTTTTGCTGCCCAAATGATTCAATACAAAGTTACCCCACAAGCTGTTGCTACTTCCCAACAGATGTTGCTTCTTTACCTCTAGTGACAGAGGAATTGAATCTCTCTATGTATGTAGTTGATATCGTTGTGTAAAACTAAACTATGTTTTTCACATGCAGTAACATGTTTCAGGTCACCTATCAGCCAATGTTGGGATTAACCTTAAGCTAATATATTGCAAAGAAAATCATGGTTGGCAATATGGTCATGAGAAAGTAAAGCATTATTGTGCACCAGGATTGCAGTGATGGCTCACCATGCCTGAAAAATATAAATGAAGTAAGAAACAGTATTGGTGTCAGCCTATTCAGAGCCACATTCATTTACCATACACTTTGAGATGTGGTGAATACCTGTCACAGAGAGAAAGAAAAGAAACATTTACAACAAGAGACAGAAAAATGCCTGCTACCTCCACGCATGAAATGGCTACGTGGGTGGATATACATGTGAGTGCAGGCTGCCTAGGAGCTGTGAGTGGGAAGTGGGTACTGAGTGGGAAGAGAAGAGCTGCTTTAGTGAGACGATCAGCACCAAGGCTCGCTGAAAGGCAGTCACGCTTTCATGGGTTCTCTTTGTTTTCTGCATTTGTACAAAGACAGAGTTCCAGGTAGTAAGGTTAGTGATGGATAGTAGATTAGAGTGCCTGCTATAGTCTGTTTATGGGTGTATGTGTGAGGGTCAGCAACAGTATTTTCTTCGCATTATTTTCATGCAAATCATTATCTGTCTAGTTATAAGACTGGTTATAAGTAAGACTGAATAGACTGGGAAAAAAAACACAAATGTCTAAAAGTTTTGGCTCTCTATCTCAATACCTAAATTTTACAGTGAACAGTACTGTAAATCAAAATAACAAACATTTAATCATCATCACTGATAGCCGCTGACTTACAGATGGAATTTATTGCCATGGACACTATTACATCCAAACACACAAATGCAATGCTGTAATGTAGATATACAATACTATATTGTTGTCATTTTTTATATCGTGAAAGAGACTACAGCTGGGATAGACACAGCGTTTGCGCTAAATGCTAGCATGTGTACAGTGAAAATACTAACATGCTAAGGTAAAGCAGGTAGAATGTTTATCTTCTTCACCAGTTTCATCATGAAATTTTGAAATGATGACAGAAAGTTATGGGATCCTTAGTATGATTCAACCTCTGGGCATCATGAATGCACCAAATTCTTAATACCAAACCACCCAATAGTAGTTGAGATATTTCATTGTTCGGTAAGGGATCGCTGTCCCTTAAAGCTTAAGCCACACCCCAAGCATGACTAAAACCACACATACTATACATGAAACATAAGATTTACATATTTTAGAACCCAAAAGCTTGTACAGAATGGACAAACCTAAGGTTAAGAAAGAAGAAATATCCAAAAAGATCACATCAGTGTTGTTAGATGAGGATGCTCCAGTTCGCTAAAATTATATATTACTGATATGTTGTTTTAAAATTTATAGACACTCTTCTATTGAGGCTATCAGGCTGACAATACCAATGTGCATCACGTCAGCAAATAATACATACTTAAAATATACATTTTCACTACTCTATGTGAAGCAACTTAATAGTCACAACATGTTATCTGTGCTGCACATAACATGTTGTTGAACATTAAAAACATTAAAAACACAAACTTAAGCTTACAATGTTTAAGGCAGTTTTTGTCCATAAATGGGTGGTGGACTGAAGATGCAGGCTGTATTATAAAATGAGACTGATTGGTTGTGACAACCACAACTGAAATGACCTCTCTTGGTTTCCTATTTGAACACATTACCTTTTGAAGTGAGTAATTAGCACTATAGAAGAATATATAATAGATTTGACAGCAATTAAAACTAGCTACTTCAGCAAGGTTATGGAAAGGTTATGATCATGTTTAAAAGGAAGAAACATTGACTGTAGGCAAAAGACAGGATATGAACCACATTGTCAGCCACTTTGTATGCCCGACCACCCACCTTGACCTCCTCCTGGAGTTTTTGTAATGCAATAGCAGCATTATGCTCCTGTCACCTTTGCTGCTATTGATAGAACTGTCATTAAACAGAAAGCAACCGGTGTCTTTCTGTGTTCTAATCACATACTGTAAATAGCATATGCTGGTTATGCTGTGATATTTTTTATTTTCATGCCAAAAAATCCAAAGTGTACAGATAAAAAGCCTTTGAAGTAACATTCACATGTCAAACTACTCTAATAGCCTATTCTTTTAAGAGCACCGTTAAGCAGAAAGAAGGTGGGTTTTAATTCCGTTATTATAATAGATGGAGGTGTTTAGTACACTCTGATATGAGTATGTTTATGTTTCACTCTAACCTGCCTACATAATAATTTGTTACTGTGAAAAATTAGTCACAAACAATAAAGGTTAAAATATACCATAATATAGATATTTTTGTTCTTCTTTTGAGAATTACCTGACCATTAGACTTGGTGGCCTAGTTTGACTGAGTTATTTAGAAAGAAACTGCACTTTCTCCTGCTCCATTAAATCTAGCCTCAGGATTGACATGGGTTTTCTAACATGACACAAATGTAGAACAGCTAGAGGGATAGTTTGGGAAATATCTTAATTTACTTTTTTGCTCAGAGTAAGACAAGAACATTGATATCACTCTCATGTCTGTTTGACAAATATTTAGGATGAGCCAGCAGTCAGTTAGCTTAGGTTAGCATAAAGACTAGAAATAGTTGAACACAGCTAGCCTGGCTCTGTCTAAAGGTTATAAAATAAAAGACCTGACCTCAAAAGCTTAATTCATTATTATTATTATTATTATTATTATTATTATTATTATTATTATTATTATTATTATTATTATTATTATTATTATTATTATTATTATTATTATTGCTTAATCTGTACATAAACCAAAGAGGCAACCTTTCTTACTATGTGTTCAGACAGAATCTGAAACTGACTTCTGAAACTGACTATGTTGTGTGCATCTATTGCTAACTAACTAACTTATAGCTAACATACAGTTAGTATAATGACTGTGAGCAACTAAACACAAATGGTCCAGTGGTCAAATTCACTTTGGTGAATATTCCCTTTGTTTTCTGTCTTTACATCCCTTTGGAGGAACTACACCTTGCATCTCCAAACTCTTTTCCTGTGTGGCTCCTGCAGTGAGACGGCTCTGAGAGGAGAGCCCTGCAATGCAGCACCTGTGTGACTCACACACACACAGGCATGCACACACACACACACACACACACACACACACGCACACACACATACACACACATACACATACACATGTACATGGTGAATTGGTGGCATGTGAGAGTGTTGAGAATGTAGGAGTGAAATGAGGAGAAAGACAGAGAGAGAGCAGAGTAAGGGGAAAGATGAAGCCTGATGAGAGGTGGAGGAGGAGGAGTGTGTAGGAGGAGGAACAGTGATGGGAGGAGGTGGAGGGAGGAAGAAATAACAGGTAGGAGGAAGACCCATAGGTGAAAGGATGTTAAGAAATCAGACAAAGGAAGACAAAGAAGCACGTAAGACCCAAAGAAATCACAAATGGGCTACTTAATTACCGTAGTGATTACCTCGTCTGGATAGAATCATTATGGCTGATGTATTCAGTTTGTATTAATATGTCAGTCACACTTCATCTCTTACAGCTAGACACACATTGTTTTATGTACTTGAACTGACAGCAGAAACATGTCTTAAAATAAAAAATAAACCAGACTACTCCCACAGTTTCCAAGTTATCTTCCCAAACCCTTTGATAGTTGTATGATATGATGTTGTTCTCTTTTGGTAATGATATGTAAATATACTTTATTAGTCGATAACAGGTCCTGAAAGATACAAAGCAGCACTCAACAGTCATGCTTTAACACAACAAATGCCGTTTAAGTCAATAATTCCACAAAATAAATACACTGCCCTCTCTTCTGTCTTCTCATTTTGGAAAGTGTAGAAATTTGACAGATTCGGACAACTTTTTCTGGCATCAATGGCTGTGATGATGACAGGTTAAGTTTAAGCATTTGAAAAGTGACTTTTAACCTTTCTCTGAAGGTTAGGATTCATTCTAATCTTTGCTCTTTTGCTCTTAGATAGTGGCCTGGTAGAAAGAAAAATGAAGTACAATTCCTCTTCATGAAGCTTAGTCAAAGTGAAAACTTTACAGTCTAACTCTTAATTAGCTATATTTGTGAAGCCTGGCAGTTACTATTTTATGGCCATGTGTATGTGTGTGTGTGTGTGTGTGTGTGTGTGTGTACGTGCGCCATGGTTTTATTCCACCATCAGTAGTGTTTCCTTTTTGGTATATCTTACTTTTATTGAGTATATATATCAATCATTTCATATGGATTTTCCCTCCCTGGGAAAATATGGGTTGAGAAAGTGGAAGAGTGACACTTTTCCCTTGTTAGTAATTACTGTCAAGGTGCCTTTCAGCAAGGCACTGAACCTCAGTAACCCCCAGACACTGAACATTTCCAATCAGTGGACTTAAAATCCACTGTGATTTTACAGGGCAGCTTATAGTATCAATAGGTGAATCTTTGTCAATATTAAGTGTGCATTTGTTGGAAGACATCATGATGCACATGTCATGTCATCTCTCCTTGCATAAAAAGTTTTAAAGAAACAAATAATAGATGATTTAAAGATACTACTAAATATTTTTTTTCTCTGTCAAGATTAAAAATCTACAAAACTAAATCCAGGAAAATAAAATATATATTTAAAATTTATATTATAGTTCTTTTGTCCTTTCATCTCTATTTCTGGAGCGACAATGTTTTAGCTTAAGTGGAAAAGTAGCTGAGAACATAAAGAGGAAAATTGCCTAAAGCCATGCTTTAGGGTTGAGAAAAGCAACATATTTACTGTAATATTTACATTACACTACATTGGAAAAGGCACCTTGTCACTGCTGATTCACTCCTGGAAGATGATCAGTTTTCCATTATGCAGTAGGTGAATGGAACAGAAATGCTGAACCTTAATTCTCGACCATCTGTGTTCTCGTAACACTTACAGGGCATGTAACTGTTTCATGCTGCAGTATGTTGCAACCTGAAATATCAGAGACACTACACATCCTTAGTTTGTCATTTAAACAAAAGAATTATGGAATAAATTATTGATGTGTAAACCTGTGAAACAAATCCAATCGTGAACCAATAGTCACTGCTTGTATTTATACAGTACATGCACATGTTGCCTAGCAACAAGCTGAAAAGCTGCTGTTGAAAACACTACACAGTTTGGTTTGCAATAATATTCAATTAGCATAAGTACAAAGAAGTGAAGATGTTATTATCTATTAAAACTCTCCAGCTGAGCATCCTTTTAATTGTTTTTTGTTGTTCTTGCTGCTTGGAAAACACATACTTAAGAGTTCCTGGCAATACTCTTAGCTATTATCAAATCATTTTGAAAAGCACAGCCTTGAGTAACATTTATGGAAAGTAAGCAACTAATCATCAATTATACTGCACTAGAGAAAAACCACATAGAGGTCAGCCACTGTTTGAGGAAGATATGTCATCTCAAATTGGCAGCGCTGTCAACTAAAAACTCACTCTCTTACCTTGATACCATTTTGTACAACTCTGAAGATGTGTTAGAGACTAATCTCAGACCTCATCAGAAACTTAAGTTTGCTCTGTCTTTTTTGTCTTCCACTGCCTTTTTCTCTTATCTCTGTATACAGGGTAAATAAGTCTGTCTTGCCCTCGCCTGTTTTCTCACTACAGATGAAGTTTCAGTCATGCAATAACAAGTAGATGTACATGGTGTTGTTAACCTGTTATGGTTTTAGGATGGCATTTGGTGCGGATAGCCTACTTGATCTTTGTTGATGACCTTTCACCTCTGTGCTGTAACTGTGTGTGGATAGGGGTTTCCCTCAACTCTAATCCGTCAGCAATACTAATCTTACGTGAAACAAAATAGACTGTATTTAAGTATCAGTGTTCAGTTATTACTATTTGTAATCCATACTATTAGTTATTGTATTTGCTTCTTATCATTTAGAATTCACATGTTTCTAAAAGTAGGTCTGGAGTGTGAAGTGCTGGATTAGTGGGTCTTACCAATACTATGTTTTGTCATAATACAATTAAATGCCAGTACACCATCATTATGTAACAGTATGCATGTGTGTTTGTATCATTAAGTATTTTAAGTGTGATGGGAATCAATAAGACATGGAAGGAGGAAGGCATGAGATGTTTATTACTTTACATGAGTTAATGTAAGAGAAACTTTTCTAATGTAGTCAAGCTTGGTATCACAATTGATTACTAATTCATGAAAATCAGCAGTGGTTCTAGTTTGGATCATTTAATAAGTATAAAAAGTAGAGCATTATATTTGGATTGGAGGAGTGTGTAGGAGGAGGAATAGTGGTAAGTCTTGTATGGTAAGTGGCCAGTAGCAGGAGTGTCCAGCTATTAGGCTATTCTTCCCACGCAAAGACAGAGAGTGAGCATACTGGTGGCCATTATCCCCTTGGATAAGTGTTGCAGGCTTTTTGCCAGGTGCAGTGGACCTGCTGTCTGCTGAGACACCTGACACTTTATCATCACCATCTCATACAGTCTCATTCCTCGACTGACACATTGCTTTTAGGACGATGTATTATCTTGACAGTGTATATTGTCTGATCAACAATTTTCTGCTCTTCGCTTGTCTCTGTCATTCTGTCTCTAAAATAATCTTGACAAGGTTATTCATATTTCTTTATCTTTTTTCTCTTATCAATCCTCTGCAAAGTCTTCAATAATTCAGTTTTGCTCATCATATCCAGAATTTTACGTTATACAGTATAGTGCAGGATTTTGTTTTGGCAATTAGAGCAAATGCACAGCATTATAATTAGTAGGCATGAGATGCGTCACTGCATTGCACCCCCAGTTTGTGATCTAGGCTGGTAGAAAAAAGTGTAGTTTCACATAATAATGTTGCCTAATGCCTCTTTAATCTCTAAACCTTGCATGCTGAGTTTTCATAATGATGTAATGGCCCTAATTGTCTTCTTTCAGGCTTTCACCCAGCAGGTGGTGCTGTTTCATTCACACATGCTTGCACACCTTTGATTGCTAACATAAAGGCTAAATACTTTCATCAGTAGCTCTACAGGGCTTCAGGAAGACAGGTGGGGATGGCCTTTGCAGATGCCCTGAGCCTGACCACCACTTACCACCACTACACCACTCTTGTTGGGTCTGGGCGTCGGCCACACATCTCAAAGTGACCGTCATCCCCAGACAGAGAGCAGTAAGACATAGCAACAGACCAGCAGTCTCATTTCTGTATTTTATGACTCATTTAATATTGGAAGTGCTCTTCAGTGGACACTCGGGCAGGGTCACAGTGGTTGAAAACTGTTGGAAGGGACAGCGACAGTAAAGAAGTGATCCAAAATATACTGCTGTGGCCTCTGGATAGAGACAGAGTGAGCATTTTGTAGTCTTTTGTGAGGAGATGGCGCAGTGTTGTGTTGTGTGCTGCATATTCTCTGTCAAAGCTTCATTCACACTGATGTTCCCTTCAGAGCTGAGTCATGCAAAGCTCCATTGACTCCTGACTCTGATCCATTTAGACTGTAAGGGCTTATAGACATCACATATTCTAGGCATTTATTCTTTGCAGTCAACCTGTTTAATACTATTCTACTCTTTTGTTCTCCATCCCTATAGTGTTGTATACCAGTGGTTCCCATCACTTTTATGTAACATAACCCTACATCTTGTCAATGAGTCCTGAATGGACTTTAAAGACATAATATGCAGGAGTTGGCATTCAAAGTTAGTCTGTCATCTGGCTCGATGAGAGTTTCTTATTGTTTTACATTCTAAAGCACAAATAAATATGCACACTCTTTTGTACACTGAAGTATAACCCTGCAGGGTTAATAATCTTGTCCACTGTGGCCTTTCTGCTCTGCAGGTGTGTGTAGTTCAGCCCCACCCTTGGTGAAGCAGACATACAGACCTACAGCTCTTCATACATGCTTGGCACAAAGAGAAAGAGCAAAGCAGAATAGAGGGCAGAGCAGATAGCGACAGCAATGTAACCTAGTCCTTACAATACAAGTTCCAACCTCACAACCTATGTTTTGTTGTTTGCTAACCTGCACAACCACTGTTCTCTGCTCACTTACTCACTGGTTCTCATCATGCGATTTTAAATATAATACAATGCATATCAGAGTTGGTATTTTATTGTGACAGCCCTTTTTTATAATCATATTTGTGTTTATTTCCTACTTTCATATGGATATTTTCATCAAAATATACTTCAAATTACCTTAGCCTCTCTGTTCTGTTCTGTTCTACTGTATCACCGTAGAGACCATAAGCAGTAGTGTGGAATAGACTGTAAAGGTAGTGACTGGTGCTCAGTGTAGCACTGCCTTGGTCTCAGGCTGCAATTATTGACTCTGGTTTTATCCAGTAGACTTCTCGTCAGTCTCTGGGGACTGCAGAGCTAAATGACAAATTGCTCCTTCACACATCCTTTTATGCACAGCTACACACGCTGCTTGGCTAATGCTTGAAGTTCTACCGGCCACAAGCCTCCTGCAAATTTCCTTTTAGAAGCTTTTTTTTCATTTGTCTTTCCCTGCAGGTTCCAAATAGTCTTTTTCATACTCAGCTGTGTTTATCTCTGGTTGTATTTCATCACCCCTAAGGCTACTTTAATTTGAGTATCTGAAGGCCAATACAGATGCTGTTATCTTCAGACTGAAATTGCCTCAAATCAGTATTATGATAAAATGTCAATGAAAGAAAATGGAACAATATAAAGCAAATAAAAAATAAATTGTCAATGGATTTATCTGGCTAACTCAATTATCTACATATTGGGAGCAGTGCCAGGGTTAAGGTCTTCACATACACAAGCAAGTATTGATGTTACGGTACATCAAGCTCATTTATCTCCTTCCCCCACTTTCTGCCAAATATCGTCCAAGAAGTGATTGAATCTTGCTGTCTATCCCTGCCTCAGGCAATTATGTGGTCTAATCAATATTTTCCCCTTTTTGCTTCTGCTTGATCTCCTCTCCATGCTGTTCTGATCAATCTTTTGTACTCAGCATGGTATTTCATTTACATGTTAGCCCTATGGTGGTTGGTCAAAGCTGGAAATAGGTGTTATTGTTGTATGATATTATAATACAATTCTCAGAGGTTCACTTGATAAATTTCTGCCAAGTGAGGGTGTGTATCATGATACTCCAGAACTCAGTAAATGAATAGTATTTCTGAATTAATTCTGTGGATACTGTCATTCGTCCAGGTCATATTATTTCAGGCAACAATTGAATCAAAAGTAACTGGACTTAGATTTGTCTTGAAGACGTTTTGCCTCTTATCTAAGCAGCTTCATGAATTCTTAATGCTTCTGTCTTACTAGTCCCCACTAGACTGACACACAGTGGAGATAGAACCAGGTTTTTAACCTTTGTGAAAGTGACCACCCACCACTCTCCTAGGACAATACTTCGTTAGAGGAGTTTCACTGGAGCATTGTTTGGCAGCTGTTAGTCCCACTAGTGAACAACAGTCGTGAATGGGGCTACAGGTGGACTACAGTCGTTAGGCATGATATGTGGTTGCCAGTGAATGATAGTCGTTATGTTCGTTAAGGTCACTTGAGGTTGGTTTCGGGCAGCCTTTGTTGTTAATTTTCCTGTGTATGGCTGAGAGTGCAGCGTTGTAAATAGGAGATAGATGGTTCAAAGATGGTTTTTCCACCTTCACATAGATTGTTTCTTTAACCACTCTTTCAAACCATCTGTCCTCCCTGTCCATGATTTTAACGTTGCTGTCTTCAAAGAAGTGATCCTTTTCCTTTAGATGTAAGTAGACAGCGGAAACTGGACCTGAGGAGTTTGCCCTTCTTTGTTGGGCCATGTGTTTATTTAAGAGCTGTTTTATTTCACCAATGTACAATCCTTGCATTCTTCACTGCATTGGACTGCATACACCAGATTGCTTTTCTGGGTATGTGGTAACCTGTCCTTGGGGTGTACCAGCTTATGTCGGAGGGTGTTGCTGGGTTTGAAACACACAGGGATTTGATGTTTGTTAAAAATTGTCCTGAGTTTCTCAGATACTTCAGACACATATGGAATGACAATGTTCCTGCGTTTGTTCCCTTCTTCTGCCTCCTCTGAGTTTTTATTCTTTTTGGAGCGGGTTGTTCTGTCAAATGTCCAACTCGGATAGCCACAAGTTTTCAGAGCTCCCATTAAATGTCTATGCTCCTTCACTTGTCCCTGAGGGGTGGTTGGTACATTATCAGCCCTGTGTTGCAAGGTTCTGATAACTCCCAGTTTGTGCTCCAGAGGATGGTGTGAGTCAAAGAGAATCTGTGTGAGTGGGTTTCCCATCTCACATCTGAATTAATGTGAGATGTGACACCTTTGTTGTGTAACCAACTTGAGCATAAAAAGGTGTGATGGACTGGAAGGCAGTGTTCATTAATGAGATTTTCACTACAGTCAATGTTGAAATTTTTTTGACTTTACAATTATTCTGCTGTAGTCTGAGTAATGCCTTTAACTGGTTCAGTTTTGTGGTTCTCCTTCCTCAGTGATGTTGAGATATTTTTTGTTCAAAACAGACTTGTTTTGTGTTGTGCTTTGTGTTCCCACACTTCATTATGGCTAAGGTTTGCGTTGTCAAGCTTTCTTTTTTTGGTTTAGCTAGTTTTGCACAAACTATTTTACTTTATCAGGACATTATCAAGGAATCACTACATACTGATCAAGGTTTAAAATGAAGAAGTATAGTTTGTTTGATTTCAAGGTAAAATAGTCTTTCATTTTGTTTCATTCATAATTTTTGCAGCAGGTATAATTAGACTAAGCTACAGCTGAACCACAGTGGCTACCTGATACATTGATTGATCAGAGCTGACTTTACATCCCCACAACCCTACATGAGTCACAGAAACCCAAAGTCTGCCACATTCATTTCCAACCAGTTATGATTTTCACCTGGGCCACTGGCCATTTAAGTCATTACACCCACACAAATCAATAGTGGCTGTTACCTGCTTGCATTCATGAACAAGGACAGT
The DNA here is from genome assembly GCA_024605115.1 of Rastrelliger brachysoma. Taxonomy (NCBI): domain Eukaryota; kingdom Metazoa; phylum Chordata; class Actinopteri; order Scombriformes; family Scombridae; genus Rastrelliger; species Rastrelliger brachysoma. Next base: position 12,329 of record JANJYP010001932.1, on the reverse strand, counting down.
ATTTCACACAACGACCTGCACACGAATACACACAAGCAGATGCACTTTCAGAATTGTTGACAGTAAAGCTCAGTGAAGCTACAACAGGGATTATGTCTGACAAAAAGAGATTTGTGAACGTGACTGATGTAGCATGTCCCACAGCCTCCGCTGGTCTGTGCACTGTTCATTCTCCTTTATGTAACATGGCTAACATTGCACTTATTAACACTGACATGCTGAGTTTTGACTGTGCCTCCTCTCTCTTCAGCCTCCACCATCCCTCCCTGTCTCACAGTCTGAAGGAGAGACTCTATCCCTTGCCCACCCCTGCTGCTAGCTTGCACCAGCATGGCAGACAGTCGACAGCCAGAAGACGGTGCTAGCCAGTGGGACCCGTCAGGGGGGCAGGAACCCACTGGCACTCATGGAGCCAATGGTTACTCTTCCTCCACCTACAGGACATGTCAGCCTGGTGGAGCCCACATGACTGCAGCCTCTTACTCCACCAGGGAGAACGGGTTCAATGGGGAACTAAGTGGTGCTCCCGCTATAACAGCAGGTAAGATGTCTTATTTGTCATTAGATGGGTTCAGTTGAGGAACACAGATTTAATGTAAATTGTCCTGGACATGTATAGAGAATTAGATTTTGGAGCATTTTATTCTAGTTGTCTCAATCTGGACAGAGAAAGAAAGAGAATGACATACATCAAAGGACTCAAACTGTGAGCATTTTAATTTTGCTTGCTGCATAAATCCCTAGGCAACCAGGGAAACCCTATAATAATAATAATAATAATAATAATAATAATAATAATAATAAGCATAGCCAAGCTTTTTTCTGGGGTATACGGCACAGAAGTGTTGCATTCAACGACCATGGGATAACTGAATTAAATCTTGAACTTTTTTTTTTTTTTTTTTTTTAAGATTTTTTTTGGCACAGACGCCTTTATTGTAAAGTTGGTAGACAGGAAATGGGAGAGAGAGGGGGGGTAGGCATGCGGAGAAATGACGCTCCGGCCGGGATTCGAACCGGGGTCTGCCGCGTATATGGCATACGCTCTAACCACTGCACCACCGAGCGAGCCTAAATCTTGAACTTTAATAGACTTCAATTAGCATTTTTTAATCAATACAAGTGTGATTTTAAAATATATGCTGAATCCAAGTTTTCACATCCCTTCTTGTCAAAATCATTCACTCTAACCATTTTCCAAATGATAAATACACTACTCTGATGACAGACTGCAGCTGACAGCAGACGTGGCTCACTGCAACGCAACATAACTGCACTGAGACTGTGCGAGTCTTACTGCGTTGTTATTATTACAGTCATGAATATGAATATAACTACTGCATGGTGATCTTGTTCCTGGCGGCATTGTGGACATTTTCTGAAAATATGTGTGTGTGTGTGTGTGTGTAGTGTTTGTATATGTGTCCTTGTGTTTGAAAATGTGAGCACATGTGAGCCTTTTCTGTGATTTTTGTCAGTCATGTTCATGTATGTGGAGATTTGTGTGTTATTATGTGATGTGGTCATATAGAAGTTTGTCTGCATGGTAATGATGTTTATGTGTTGTTTTGATGTTTCTGTGTCTTGTCGACTCTTGTGCGTGGGTTTGCAGCTCTTTGCATCCTTATCAGAATCACATACTGTTATTAACAGTGCTATAATTAACACATAAAATCTGTTTCGCTACCTCTCAGCCCCCACCTCACCCTCCCTCACACCCTGGAGACAAGAACAATAATGTACCAATGGTGTAACCATGGCAACAGCTCCCCTACAATTTATTTTGCCAGGGCAGGGCTTTTGTTCTTTTTGCCTGTAGCTTGGCACAGACAAGGCCGTTTTACATACACTGACAAGAGACCAATTAACCTCCCATCTCTACACTATTAGGGGTTACCAGATTTGAAGGCTGATAACAGTATTTTTGAATGTAGCTGCCAATTTTTATGCCCACAATGCCCATCTCAGGTTTTTAAGTATCATCGAGTCTTGCTATTATCTTCAAGCAAAAACAATGGTGTAAATGATTGTGAGCCAATTACATCTGTTTCCAGGAACATTTCACATTTCAAAGTTTTTCTCAAAAGTGTTTATATCTTGAAAAAGAATTTAAAAGAAAAAGAATGCTTTATCATCCCATTATAACTTTTGATTAAATGTAAGCCTCAAATCAAGCTTAATTGATTTAGAAAGTATGGAAGAAACAGCTGCTATTAAGAGGTTATTTGTAAATGAATGAATGATTGGCTTTATTGTCTGGCCATTTACATTATCTGTCTCTCATAAAATTATCCATACACATTAAAAAAACAAACGTGATTCAGCATGTTAATTATCTAACCATATTACATCAGCATCATCCAAGCGTAAACATAAATCACCCAGAAATGACTTATGATTAGATTTAATGTATCTGACCTGCACATTTTCTCATTAAAGTCATTGGGAAAGTGTCTCCAAACTTTTGACTGGTACTGTACATTTCTTACAAATGTAAGTACCACCACAAAGTAGTGACTATGACTCAGAAGGTAGAGCAGATTGCTCACTCATCAACAAATAACAAAATATGTTTAGTATATTACATTTCAACCTCTCCCCAATGAAGTCAGTAGACTAAACTTAACTCCAACAAGTGTAATTTGGACAGTTTCTACCAGTGACATAAACCAGGTTTTTGTCAAAAATACATAATAGAGGTTCTGTATGCAAGATTTCCTAAGCTATTTACATGTATTTTTTTTTTTTTTTTGCCAATGAATGAACAGGTTGTAATGGAACTTAAAAACTGGGACCCTTCGTGACTTTGGACTTTGATGATTGAATATATCAGCCAACATGTGACATTTTTTGCATGTTCTCTCCTTCTAATGTCAATAAATGACCAACATCTACCACAACAAAAACAGTGCTATCCAAACAGAAACACCCTGCAGATATAAGCTCTCCAGCTAATGAGACAGCTAGCTGCCTCTATCAACCTGCACACATATCACAACAAAACACCCCCGCAATGACAAGTCACCCTCTCCCAACCACACACATAGCTAAAACAATATTATTTCCCCAACAAAGAAGAAGAACAAGTGGAGCAATAACAGAACATAACTTATGCCTTTTTATATTTTCTGTTGATAAATCACCAGTGGTAAATAAACACACATCTCTCAACAAAACTACAGCAGACTCTGACTGAATGGGAGTGAGAGATGCTTTGCAGAAACACAGTGCAAAACATAACGTCGGAGATCTTCCATGTTAGAAGTGTAAGCAAGGAAAAAGACATTCCCTACAGTGAACTTGTGCATCTACTTGCTTCCTTAACAAGATCCTAACTGCAGCTTACTTAATAACCACTGGTGTCACTAATGAGAATACATTTTTGATTAAATAACTCACCAGGACCATCCTCTTAAATATGATGCACATTTTTTTATGTCTGAGACCCTTCTCACATTTCTTGCAAATCATTACTCTATAATAGAATTGAGAAGCTACCTTTGTGGTTAGTGAGATTCCACCTAATTAACACATATCAAAGACATGAGAGCTGTAAACAACCTCCTTCTGACTTCAAAGTCATGGCTTAAAATTGATGTCAAGAAAACACTTTTTTGTCTATGAGGGGCAAAGCTTTAAAGATTAAGCTCTTTATTTAGCACTGATTCTGGTAATTCTCATGTCTGTGTGTTTGTGAAGCATCCTTCAAAAAAAAGTTTATTTCTGTAGTTTTAGTGCTTGTTTTTCTAAGCCATGTTTATTGTGAGAAAGTCTCTGAAACCAGTTTACCAATGAGTATTTCCATTCATCTTTTCATCAGAAACTAACATGATCAAAAAAGAAAGGCTGATAATGATGGACTAGTATACAACATAGACCAAACTGGACAAAATGAATCAGTTCCAAGTGAAAGCTGTCTTATTTTTGATCAGTATATAGATACAAAATTTTGTAAATTATCTGCATGAACACAACAGCAGCTGTGTAATCAAAGCTGTGTTTGTCTCCAGAGCATTTTGTCAGCATACATTAGCATCGCTCCAGAGTTGGAGCACGGCCGTTATAAGTGGGGCAGGATGGGTGACAGAAGGGCTGATGCTGGCACTCAGTGAGCCTTTTCTCCCAGTGAAAAGCTCTTCAGACGCAACAAGAACTACTGAAGCATGAAATTACCCCCTTGACTTTCCTCAGAGACAAAGTTGAAAAAAACAGTCAGCCATGCTCAAAGTGGTCAAGAGAAAGAGATGAAGTGAGAAAGAGAGGAAGAGAGAAAGAAGGAGAGTGAGCAAGGACATAGAGTGTAAGACATTGTTCAGCTTATCTAAAGAGTGGTATGGATATTGAGTTGACTGATATTGAACAGATGTAAGTATCTGGGCCATCTCATTAGTCTAAATCAGTATAGCTATGTGGCTGCAGCAGAGTGGAGATTTCTCCAATTCATACAAATGATACTCTGGTGTGAAATGATGCACAGAAAATGAAAATTTAAAAAAAAATATTTAAAAAAACACAAATTTAAAAAAAAAACAAACAATAAATGGGTTAATCCTCTTCAAAGTTGGATAAAGGTTTAATGAGAGGATAATACATTTTATAAAAGTAGTTACCTCTGAGGAGGTGGCTATGAGGATGGAAAGGAGGAAGTGGTATCCAGATATTTGAAATTGGAGCAGCAATTACAACTTTTTTATGAGAGTCTGACTGATCAGAATCAATATGGTAATGTGTTACATCATTTAGTATTTCAGTAAGTCTGTAAGTCAGTAAGTTTGTGTAATTTTTAATACATTTTTCCCCACAATTTGCCTTCAGTAGAATTGCTTTAAGAGATGCTGACAAAAAACTTGAGATGTTGTACTGAAGATTTATTCTTTCAGCAGAAATGGTGCCACTACAAGTTCAAGTTTTATTGAATTGTCATTCCAAACATATCCACATAAAAATACACATGCAGCAGAATGAGATGTTGCCAGGTACTGTAATACAGATAAGAAATAAGAAAACATAAAACATAAGACATGTAAAAGTAAGTGCACAGTAAGTGCAGAAAATCAGGTCAAATAGGGTGCAAATGGCTGAGTAATTCAGGAGATATTACGTGGAACAACGCTCATTCCATTTGGGTCACTGAATGGTTTACCTGAGCAATGAGGCATCAGTTTCTACTTCTCAAACGTTCTGTTTTTCAACACATTGAATTTGTCCTCTTAGCAGAGGTGAAATTTAGCGTATTTATGATCACTGCTATCATAATCAGATGTGTGACCTGAAGAGACGTCTTCTGCGACGTGGGATTATGTGGCGTACTGTACGAAAAGGACATTTTCAGATCTATAATAATAAATTAATCATAAATACAATCAAAATACCTGAAATAATTATTTTTCTTCCATAAAATAATACATTTGGTGTCTATTTGTGTCATGACCACGAGTAGACTCTTGTAGTCAAAAAAAGTAAAAGAACAAAAATTTCAGAAGAACAAAACTGGACTGACTTTTTTAGATTCCTTTGATTTTTATTATGTGTCATATATCAGGTATATACAATATATTTGTTATAGTATTCAGCCATGTCACACAGTCATCATACTGGAGGCTACAGACACAAAGGCTGAATCAGCCATCACATGTTGCTGGCATCTGAATTACACTGGGACCCAAGTCACTGGCCCACCAGTCTGTTGCTATGGCGACCTCAGTCTTTATGCATTTCGGTTGCCGACTAGTATAATACCAAGCAGCACTCCTGCTCTTTCTGTGCCCTCTCAGTCTTGCTGTGTGTGTGTGTGTGTCTGTGTGTGTGTGTGTGTGTGTCTGTGTGTGTGTGTGTGTGGCAGTCTAGCATGTGTGTTGACTCTGGTCTACCAGCCGTAGTCTCTGCTCAGAGACGGAGCATTCTCAGCTTCAGTCAGGTAATAAATGCTTTTACTTCACTGTCCTTGTGCAGGTATGTTATTATTTCTGCATATTGATGTAGATTCACAGATATGATGTAACCTTTCTGTATATCAAAGTAGCTATTTGTGTATATGATTTATTCACTTGCCAAAGCCATTGAAAGCCAGACTGTTATTTCATTTGACATCACTCTGTCAGAGAAATGCTGAGCCAACCAGACCAGACTAGTTTCCATCACTATCATGGCTTTGTGGATGCGACAAGGTCTTTTTTTTTTTTTTTTTTTTTTTACAGCGTTGTTGCTTTTTGAATATGCATGTCTGTGGAATTGTTATAAGACTGGAAATCCATGATGTCTCACTAAACCCAGTATGCTCCATAATGCTTTTACATGATTTTAAACTGTATGTCTGAAAGAGACTTAATTTTTATGTTTATGATTTTATGCACAGCCAGATTGATTGGTTGATTTATTTATTCTTTTTTAAAGATTACATTAGTTTCACCAGTTTTCAAGAGCATTTTTAACACTACAGTACATTTGACAATTTTAGACATGTGATGATATGATTGATTAACTTGTTGAGAACATATTTTGGCAGATGTTGCATTACTCCAGTGTCAAAACCCTTTTTCATTTGGACATTAAATTAATGGGTATGAAAAAATATTTTTAATTTAAAAAAAGACTTTAATGTCACTGTTTCTTTAACCTCCAATCCAAAATGCAGTTATCACATTTCGTCATTAAGGCAACATAAATGTGAGAATGGCAGTCCATCCAATAGTTGGAATTTCACAAAAAAGACAAATTTCAACTACTTTATGGCAGTACAAGAGTCAAGTTAACTTGTTCCCATGTTTTAGGATTGACCTGATAGGAAATACACAGCTACTAATGTGCACTGTAAGAAAAAGCGAAGAGAACATCTTTAAGTTCACATTATCATGTGATGACTAACATTTTAGCATACTTTAGTCTCAGGCATTGTGCCTAGGCTAGGTAACTAGTTTTTAAACTAATTTAGGTAATTCAACAGAGATATTTAGCCCATGAGATTTAAGACTCAGGGTTTGCTTTAGTTGTTTGACATCAAAACCATTGCCCTGGTGTCCTGGTTTGCTAATTTGTCACTACAGGACAAAAATTCCCTGCATCAAGTCATCAAATGGGCCAGAAGGCTAATTGGGGAGCCTCAACTCACCATCACAGCCCTATGACACACAGCTGCAGTGTAAAGCCAATGCTATTCTTAATGAGTGTTCACATCGCTTGCATGGTGAGTTCCAGCTCCTTCGCTCTGGCTGTCGTTTTGTGGTTCTTAAGGGTACGACAAAACGGTACAGAGTAACTTCATACCCACGGCAATTGTGATGCTCAATAATAAAGCCACAAGGTGATTTTGTTCATACTGAACTTTAGTTAGATCTCGGGAGATGTAAAATCACTTTTCTATGTCTTTTGGTTTGATTGTATTGTTTTTGTTCATTGTGTGATTTGTCTGTTGTGATGTCTGTTACGTAGCTGTTATTTTTACTTTTTTTATATTGGGATTGCTGAGTTCCTGTCTGCACCGCAAATTTACCATCTGGTATTAATAAAGAAACCTTGAACCTTGAATATGTGCCTCTAGTTTTAAAAGAATGGGTTTTGCCTGAACCTTTAAATATGTAGTGCACATTTATTCCACTTTGCTATTGAAAATGGGAAATGGCTGCTTTGAGTTAGTGAGTGGGTGTTAAGTGTTCCCAGAAGAAGCGTGCATGTGCCTGTATGTGTAATTTTTGTGTATATGCCTTCAGCTTGTTTGTGTTGATGTGTGGGTGATGTTGGATAGAAAAAGGTCCTGAAACAGCAGCAGTAAAAGCATCACGTTGGTAGCCAGCCTGTACATAACCACTGTTACCATGCAGATGAAGGTTGAGTAGATTCACACTCTGCATGAAACACATGAAATGCAATATTTAAAGTGACTCCTACAGACAGATGTAAGCTTTAATGCAGATCTATTAGAGAATTTGAATGACTTCTTTTCCCTGTTTTGGCCTAAATTGATAAAGGAACATTGTTGTTTGTCTTGTTTATACATTAAAAACATATATGAACTATCATCATAGTTTGTTCTCTAAGATTCACTCACTGTGTAATTTTCCTGCATTGCTGTCCTTGTTTAGCTTCCTACCAGTGCCAGAGGGTGATGACAGCCTCTTTTTAACTTTTAACACTAGTATTGTCATGAAGAGCATGAATGTAATGTTATTTCAATTTTCTCACAAAAGGCTGAATTTAGTATGAATGGTAATAATCGACAAGCTGAAATTGCATTTCATCCTCTAATCCATCCTCCATGATTTCTTCTCCATCTACTGTCTAATAAAGGTGGCAATGACAGCTGTAAATGATACATTGCAACTTTGAATTGTTACTTGTACTTGTATTGATTTCTTTAGTGATGAATACAGGTTTAATAGACATTTCAAGATCTATTCACTTTTCCCTGTTTTTGACTTTCTTTGCTTCTACATATTAGAGGAAAATGTAATTTCAGAACTTGCCCTTTTTTGTTTTATCCAAACTCCGCCACAGCCTACCTATCTTTCCTCCACCAACCCTCACTGGGGACGATCTTGCACATCTTAAACTCACCTTGTAGAAGCCGTACTAATGAAATAAGGGTGAAAGGGGATTAAGAAAGAGAAAAAAATAAACAAAAGTATAGCCTGGTGGTAAAACCTTTAGTGAAAGTATGTAATAAAGGGTTACCATTTCCCAAATAATTTCACAGTCACCCATCATTTCAATCTGGTCTTTTCCAGGTTTATAAAGAATGTGACATCCTGAAGCCACCGAGTGGCTCATTTAGACTTCCACTGGAGTAGTAGACCGGCAGTAAAATTATGAAAGCTAAAGTGTCTAAATGTTTGGAGGTGAATGGTCCCAAGGGATACCACATAGTATGATAAAAGGGCAGTTTTTAATTTTAGTTCTAAATATTTTTGGCGTAATCTCAAAATAGTGAAAAATTATATAACATGGAGTATGAACATTGTCCTCTATGTCTGGATATTTTTCAGATAGCCTTACTTTACAAAAAAATAACTGCTGTGCAGAACTTTAAAATATAGTAATCAGGCACAAAAAGAGCTTGTTTGGATGCTATCAATGAATACTTTCCTACCCTTCATCTGTGAAGTCTGTGCCCAGCAGTCCTTGTTTTGGTCATAACAATCAGTGATGAAAGCACACTTTAGATGAGCTAATTTTTAAAATGGATCTTGCATCAAAGTCTACCAACTTGGTATTATGTACTTTAGTTCCAGGGTCAGTAAATGTTTCTAAATCCAGCATCTTCAGAAGCACATAAAGGCATATGTCCCTGGAAATATTTTAGCTTAGCCCTACTATCAAAATAGTATAAAAATTGAGATGTTTAAAGAATGAGATGTTCTCTCTTATCTGATCCAGGTTCAATTTTCTGTCTGCACTTGTTGCTGGATGTTCATGGTAACATGTACAGCCCTCACCAGCAGTCCTGGCATCTCGTCTTGATTTTGTACAATTCAGCTCCCCCACATTGGCTTTCATCTCAGCTTTTGAGTGACATGGAAAAAAAATACAGTAAAATAGAATGGATTGTAGATGCAAGCGATATTTCTTGTTTGAACAAATTTGTTTGTATATCATGAAAGTTGAGTGAGTGTCATGTTGTCTTCCAGCAACACTCCTACTTCACATTCTCTCTAATTTCACAGTTATTTCACACATTTATACCTGGAAGACCAATATAGCTAAAGTGTCAGTTCACCTTTATTTTCTCAGCAAACTTCCCATTCCTGGGATTTGAACCAACATACCACCTTAAGGCACTGCTGGCAAATATTTTCACAATATCTTAAACTTAATTGTCCTTCTGTGTGTCTTGTTTGTATTTGTGTTCAGAGCAAGTGTCTGCTCGGATCGTGCAGGAAGTGACAGCAGAGGCGGTGGCAGTGCTTAAAGGAGAACAGGAGACTCAAAGGCTGCCATCAGGTTTGCCACATGCTCATATAATTCACTAGTGCTGCACAGTGACTGTCACGGTGGGCATGGTTCATCTTTCCAACTTCATTATCTATGTCTATTTATAGGGCACAGTTAATGAATTGGTTGCAGGGGCCACTACGCAAGAGTTAACAAGTTATACTCTGGACAGGTCACCATAAATACATACAGACAATTTAGAGTCACCACCTCTCTTAACTTGTATGTCTTTAGACTATGGAAAGAAATGTGAATGCCCATTCATACTACTATTGAAAATGTATACCCCTAATGTTCAATAAAATAAAATGGGCAACAAAGAAGAGCAGTGTCATTTAAATATATTGATTGGAGGCTTGATGTTCCAGTGGCGAGTAATTAAGTAAATATAGGGAGGAAAAATGCAAAATTAGATCTAACTGGCAATTTTGGCTACGCACAATGATCTGCATGACACTGCTGAAGAAGCTGATCTTCTTTCATCTTAAGCTGAATGTTTCTTAACTGTTGATCTAGTCTTAATTGTACCTGCAGAGTTACATATCTTATACAATTTAAATGCAGTAACTCATGTACACTGTGTGGAAAATGATTTATATAACTGTTCCTCCTCTTTCTCTATCATTTTTGTAGTTGAAGACACCACCAATTTGCCTCCCTCTCCTCCTCCCTCTCCTGCTGCAGAGCACTTTGGTCCTCTGGAACAAGGTAGGCCAAGAGTGTTATAAGCATATATCAGAGTACGTCTCTAATGGATGCGAGTGTGCTTTCATTCTTTCCCATGACCGTAGCTTCTGGAGTTTTGTGATCGCCAACACACTGGGGTGCTGACGTGGTTTGGCTCTGGGGTTACTTTTTAATCCTCCCCCTCCTGGGCCCTGCCTCACCTCCCGGGGACAAACCACACATTGGTACCCCTTCAAGAAACCTGTACATACCAGAGTTGCTAAAAGCAGGAACATGTTCTTCATCTGTCACACATTGATTTCTTCTGAAATCCCGCTCCCTCCTCCTTATTGTACATCTTGCACAGATACACAGATTTGTATCTTCATCATCATCAACATTAATCATCAACATCATCAACATTATCATCATGATCATCTTCATTTATCTCTGAAAGAAAGAACTACATAACCACCATATGTCAACAAGTGCACTCTTTTTTAATCATTCTTTTCTTCCATTGTCCTTTCTAACCTTCAAACTTTGCTGTCTTTTCGCACACTAATATGACAGCCAATTTAGGTGACCCTCCAACTTCTCGTTATTTGTCTTTTTAGGTTTTTTGTCTTATGTTTTCAACGTCTGATCATAATGTTGTGTTTTCTTGTCATGGTCTACTGTCAGTCTTTTCTGTATGTATTGGGCTGTGACTACAGATCAGAGTTTTAGCTCTATAAACATTACTTGAAGACAGAGCTGCCCTCAAACTAAAGTTCAATGACTTACTTGTTATATAAAACGGATGCCTGGAAGAAAAATAAGGCAATAAATAATAAATTTGTAACAATAATTAAAAATAAATTTGCCAATTTGTAAACTAACCTTGTTGGTCATCCAGGCTCAAACTAGGCACCCTAGCATACATCTGTCTGTGTGTGTTAACTAACATTCTGGCCATATGATATTATGAATGCTATATTCATAAATTACAGATAATTCATTTTGATTTTTTTTTGTACTTTGTACAACAAAAATTGCTTTTCAGTTATGCCAGTTAATACTTCAACATATTTTTTGAAGTAGTGCTATTATTTTTGTGCAGCTGCCTGCAAGAAATGGTTGTACAGTGTTACTAAAACTTCCGTATGCTTCATGCTTGGCCTTTGTCCTTTTGTCTGCTCAGTCTGCAATGGCTGCAATTTAATGAAGAGTCTGTAGGTGGGCCAGCCATGTATCAAAAGTAATATCTGATGTTATACAGGTTTATTTGTGTGCAACAAGATGACAGCTGGTCTGTATTCTTGATGAGAAAGCAGAGTTAAAGAGGTTCAGTTGTATATCTGGTTGTGTTATTGTACTTGTGGCCTTGGTTCATATTGTGCTCTAATATGTAGGTACTGAGAGGTTTGGCCATTTGAGGTCCATAGATGTTGTGCTCCAAAGTAATTAATATGACCTTTTGAGCAACTCAGTTTTTTTCATTTGTTTCAAAGTGACAATTGGATTGTCTCAGAATATGGCTGGCCCCTAAAGCTTGGTCACCTTTGAGTTGCTTGTCACTGTCTCCTTGTCAGTGTCCTGTGTGTGATATGTTTCTCTTACTTTCAATCAAAGTATGTCTCCTTCTTGCATTCCCCTCTCTAGTGACTATTTATTTTTGTTTTCTATTTTTAATTTGTATTTTTTTCTTTTTTCTTTTCTCCTCCATTTCTATCCCTTTTCACTACCGAAAATGTCCA
>JANJYP010001927.1:0-15012 GCA_024605115.1 Rastrelliger brachysoma | reverse complement strand
AAGGAAGACGACTGATGCTGCAGTCCAAGAGGGCTGTGAATTGAAATGCGACACATCTCGTTTTTTCAGCTTGACACGATAAATCCTCGGACGTAGGCCGCTAGAAACAATATTAGCTAATGTGTTTGGTATTATTTAAAAAAAAATCTCCGGGTCAATTTTTGTGCTGTGATCCCCTTCATACAGTCACGACTAGCGCACCAGGCGGCCTCGTCGAATATCTGCCGAACATTTACCGAGAAGCTTCAAAAGGCGCCACAACTGCGACAAATACGCTGCGGTCACCTTTTGTACCTCTATGCACCTTTGCGCATTTTCACCTTTTGCATCTCATTCACACTTACCCGTGAACGGCAAGCAGGCAGGCAGGCAAGCAGGCTATCAGCTGGATCCAGGCAAAGGACTTGATGGTAGTCTCGCGATAGTATGAGCTACAGCTGCGGTACTATGTGATCTCGCGGTAGTTTGATTGGTTTGTCATCCCCCCTATGAGTTGATACAAACCAGGAGCAAATGCAAGGAGGCCACTGTAATTTCACTGTCTCTTTCTAAAACAGTAGTGTAAAAGCAATAACAAACTATCCAAATAAAATAACAAAAGCAGTCAGCAACAACTTTGCATAGACTTCAGCTTTCCTGAAATTGAATTGAATTATTCCGCTTTTAATAACACAATTCACACACATCCTTTTTTTTTTTTTTTTTTTTTTTTTTACTAATGTGTAATAATTATTATTTATATGCAGTTACAACAGGGAACCAACAACTAAACCAATATAAAATGCAACAGAGAGTCTGCAGGCAAACATGCTTGAATAATTAACAGAGGAATCATCTTAATGAATAAGTAAATGGCTGACTGTAATGGGATGCCAAGTGATACTTCCTGGCAGCAGCCCTGCATGTGTCAGACATAATAAGTTGACAGGAGGCAACAAAACATTGAATGAATCAATATTATAGCAGGATACTAAGCCTGAGTGTTGATTTTGTTAGGATATTAAGTATTTCAATAGGGGACATGTTAATCTACAAGTAGTATGGTTTTACAGGTTAAAAAAATAACATACAGTTTAACTTTTTCATTCACATCCTCAGCTTCCTCTCAGGTGCAGATATCTACCTATGAACCATCTTAAAAATATCCCAGTGTCATTCAGTGACACACCAGAGAACAGCCCCACATCCACAGGTTAAGAGCCAGTGAATACAATTTGTCTCCTTATTCCTTTCTGTTGCGTGTCAGTCAGTGGTCCGGTGATAGATGTGTTTATCAATTCAGTGGTGAAGGCAGAGGAATAAAGAGGGGAGCAGATGTTTGCAGCTGCAGACCAGATTATGGGGTGGAGTGGATTGTGAGGGAGCCTGCAGAGTTTGTGTGAGCAGAGAGTTTCGAGACGGTTACAGGGGCTCGGGTGGTGGCAGGAGAGGTGGGGTGGGGAGTTATGACTTAAAGGAGCCTTTCCTCTGAAGTGTCTGCCAGCGTACACCCCAGCAAACACAATCACAAGTCTCGTTGGTTCTGCTAGCTGAACTAATGAGGGCCTGCGCATTGAGGGCAGGGGCTTTGATGTTCTGGGTAGCTGGCTCCTTGTGTTTTCTCTCCCGCTCTCCTTCTCTGCCTGTCCCACATCAAAAATAAAGGGGAGTTGAGAAGCAGATGTTTTGAGGCATGTATTTATACAGAGTACACTTTATTCACCCCCTTCTCCATACCCCATGTGTCCTTTGCTTTTGCATTTGCGCTGTACAAGCAAAGATCTATCTCCCTATCTTTGTATTCAACTAAACACACTAAATCGCCTTACTTTATACATATAATCATGATGTCAATCAAAGTGGGTAACTTTTATCTCTCCTTACTTCCTCTCTCGGCCTGCCTCTCTTTAATTTCAGCCCTGTCTGGTTGTCATTACTTGGGGGGCAGTCAATGTGTTGCTATGCATGTGTCTATGTCTGCAGCAATGAGGGGGAGAATGGGAAAGAGCGCAGAGAGGGAGAGAAAGCAATCTCAGGCTGTCCACCAACCTCTGTCTCACACATGGGAGAAACAGTGACAGGAAATTCCCTTTCCTAGCAGCTCCAGGGTGAAATGATAAAGGAATGAAGAAATGCAAACCAGAAATCCAGTCCCTTATCATCCCATACCAGTCACTGTCTCCTTTTTATTCCCTCACTAAATACCAAACAGACAGAAGAGTCGATTCAGCCACTGGCGCTGCCATTCCTTGTGAGTTAAGGGGTATTTACCTAAGTTCATACAAACAAGACTTAATTGGCATTAAATCCTATTGCAGTGGAGTTTTTCCCAGCAGACTGAATGTGGAGACAGTTTGGATCATCTAAGATATCTAGGAATGCTGCCATCGTAAATCCAGCCAGGTGTTGACATTAGCATTTTGGCTAAATCTGCTGTGCAACTAGAATGAGGGTGCAAATCACCCGGGTCACCAGGAGTTCTGTCTGACAGTTACTGAGTGCTCACCAGCATGCATGTTTTTCACTGTGCATCAGTATGTCTACATGTCAGTGTCTTTGCACATGAATGCATGCATCTGTTTATATTTGTGTAGTCTGTCTCCCAGGTAACAAGGACACAGCATCCCAGCAGCACGTGGTTGAGCGAGTCCCTTCTTTGGCTATGGATTCTGGACAGATGATCCCCTTAGATGCTCGCACAGCAAAGACTGGTATAATCACCCCCACTCTCTGCTCTCTTGATGCTTCTCTCCAGTAATAAAAGTCATACTTTAAGGAAACAATATCCTGCAGCCATAAAAAGTCCTTCTCTCAGCATGAAACAGCCATAAAAAAGGCTCTCACCTCCCAAATCTGTAGCACACATAGTGTACCCCCCATTTACACAGCAACAGACACAGACACACTCAAAGATACACACACCCATCAACATCAGTTCAAGACTAAAGCAGGTCCATCTCTCACTTTGACATCTACTACATATGGGAAGAATCTAAGGCGTGCTCAGACTGATGAAATGGACAAGAGCAAACACAGAATAACAAAAGCTTAGTCACAATTTCATAGGAAAGTGACACACATTACAGCACAAGATATCAAAAAGAAGGAGGGTTGTTTCTGTCTTATTGATATGAATCCATGAAAAACATTACCACTAGCAACCGTTCTAATGTTACATCTATTGTTACAATAGTGTAAAAAATCGGAATGATTAGTTGTTCCATATAAAGAACTGAAAGACTTAATTGGTCTCCAAAACTGCTGTATCAACTTTCCCAAGTATACAAACTTTGATAAGCTTATAAAAGTCCTGTGTCCATGTGTTTTCTGTCTTGTTACTTCAGTGTGAAAGCTTTCTAAAAAACACCATCTCCTGTCTTGTTTTATCCTTTTTCAACTGACGCCGACTAAAAGGTTTTGTTGCTTTGTCTGTGTGTCTTTTCTGAGTCACTGGTGCAAAATATTCAAAAATCATATGTAAACACCTTAGAGATCTTTAGAAGAGCCCAGTGACATGTACGATAAATTGCAATGAGACTGTCTTGTCAAATGTTATTGATTCAACAACCCGAGCCCTGGCTCAGCAACGGTCTTTCATTAACTAAGACCAAAAACGTACACTCCAACACAATAATATTAATAAAAATAGATTTACAAATATACATGTACACAGTAAAATACACAGCTACTATACAATAGGTCAGCATTTATACATTTACATATAAATGTTTTTCTGCTGTTGCTTGTCTTTGTTTTCTGGGATAGAAAAGATGGGTTATAGGCCATTTTCATGGCTGAGAGGGCAGCGTCTAAACAGACCATGGCAAGACAAATGATATGAGTCACCTCTTCAATCTCTGACTTGGCATTTTGAGAATAACAGCGGCTACAAAGAGAAAATAGATCCCAGATGATGGAAAGGAAAGGGGGGTAAACAGATTCTCTGGGAGAGTTACACAAAGAGGAAAACAAATGTTGGAACAACAGGAGTGGGCGAAGGGACAGGCTCGCCATCTTGAGTCCTGGATGGGTAAAGGCAGCTGGGACTGGAGGAACTGGGAACTACTTGCACACATTGACCCACTCTGTGACACGACACTCCTCGCACAGCACGTAACAACACCAATGAAATCTGCAATTGCATCGTTCGCTGCGTGTCTGTTTCAGTATGTTGTGTCCACGGCCACAGCACAGTGAGCTGCAGCTGTCTGTGCTGTAGCTGGTTTTGTTGCAGATGCGTCCCTGCGTACCCAGAGAATCAACAGACACATCACGCTCACAAAAGTCAGGTGACTTCTCAAAGTACACCAGCTCTCTAGACATGCTTCGACGACGACCTCCGTTGAGTCCCCCCATGCTCCCACTGGCACCATTTCCAGTTCGGGGGTTGAAAACCCCATTGTTCTTGTTCTGGGAGTTGACAAAAATGGCTGTCAGGAACTTTTCCTTCAATAGTGAACCCACATAGCCGAATTCTGGAGACACATGCCAGCAGGTCTTAAATTGACAGCTCCCTGATGTGCCATGACATTTGCACTTCCTCTTCATGTTGTCAGCAACTATCTGTTTAGGGAAAGATAAGTGATGTAAGGATGTAAATCAGAAATGCAGTAATAACCTTTGATGATGATGAATGCCATTGAAGAGCCACACTGCTGTCTGAGGAACATTAAAAACACAATGAAGCATGTTATTTACCTGTCGTCCCATCCGGTTGTTATGTATCCTCATGCGAGCATGGATGTCTCTTGGAGACCCCCGGGAGTCAAGCCAGTCCCTGGAGAAACGGTCCCCAAAACGAACATCATGACTGCAGCCTCCCCACTCCCAGGTCTCCTGCATGGAGCTCAGCTCATCTGGTAAAGGCTTGAGGAGGGCGGAGGGGTGGGTGGAGTGCAGGTTAGCAGGCAGGTCACCATGGTGACCGTTTAACTCTGAGGGTAATGACCGTGTCATGCCGATGCCTACCCCACCCTTCTGCAGGGTCTGCAGCTGCAGCTGTGTGAGTTTCAGCCGGATCTTGTCATCATCCTGGCGACGCTTGGCCTCACAGCCACACCCCCGCAGCTTGCCCATGCTACATGCCGAGGCCACAGAGTGAGCCACACCCGCTGCCAGCAGGGCCAGGGAGAAGGCACTCTCACGAAAACCTGGAAACAGGAGATACATACAGGAAACTGTCGGGAAATGATAAACTGTGTAGCTCTAAATATGTCTAAATCACACATTCATCCCATAAACCCCAGATCACATTTAGACTATCATTAGCTTGCCTCCAACTCTCACCCCTGTTGAGGATGGTACTGTGGTGGGGCAACTTGCCAAGGCCCTCCAGTGTGGAGCAGTTCCAGCGGTGGTCTCGAAGCTGGTGCTGACATTCATGGATGGCCACCTGGATACCCTGCAAAGCAGAGGCTGTCACATCGGGGCTGCGCACACACATCCGCATCTGACGCTTACTGAGGCCTGCCAGCCTCAGGCACACTGAGTTCGGGGTTAACACTGGATCTCCTGCCATCTTCAGGCTGAGGATATCATTGCACAGCACCCTGCAGAGAGAAAGAGAGAGAGAAAGTGGGAGGGGTGCAGGGGTCATTAGAGCTGGTCAGGAGTTCATTAGTCAAATCTACAGGAATATGTGGGAGTTGGGAGAAATTTAGAATAGTTAAGAAGATCTGAAAATGTAAAAAATAAATATTTATTAAGGATATAATATCAATAGAACTGCTTTAATAGATTTACTGAATAGACTTAGCAGTAAAATGTGTTAATCAATGCACAAGTATTGACTAGTGTCCCAACTACTTAGAGCAGAAAAAATATAATTCTGAGCAGGTTATCCAGGTCCAAAAAACAGAGAGTAAATTGCCAAATGCTACCAAGAACAGTGGGATTCATATTGAATTTGTTATGTAAAACAACTTCAGACTCGTTAAAGGCAAAAAGGATAAAATTAATTTCAGTGTTTCAATATTAAACAAAATCAACATGAGAAACCAGAGGCAGATGTTTCAAATTTTAACTGAATATGCAAAATATCTGTTCAAATCTATGCAAGTAACTTCCCACAACTCTTGCGGAATCCCTTGTCGCCGAACCCGCATGTAACATCAACTCTCCTGCCGCTCTCAAGTGCACTTACGTTAATGCAGGTGACATAAGTGCTGCTGCCAAAATCAGGAATTGGTCCCAACGGAGTTTGTATGATAGCTCCATTTTGTTAAGCGTCTGTCGCGACGTGACATTAAAACACTGATGATGTAGTCCCGTGCTCAATAAGAATTGAAGAAGAGTGGAGTATTATCGATGCACCGCCAAACGACCGAAGAGTGAAGACGGAGAACAGAGGAGCTCGGGGGCGAGAGTAAACGGGAGGGGGAGAGGAAGAGGGGAGGGGAGGAGATGCCTCTACAGGCGGCTGTTTGCAAAATATGAAAGTTGGATCACCAGTTGATCATTTTATTATTCGAGAATATGATCATTCATCCGTGCGTAAAACGACGTCTTCATTTTTTACGCACAGTCGCTGCTCTCAAAAGCACAACGCACAACTGAACCAAGTTATGGTAGGCAATCTAAAATACTGAACACTATGAACATATTTAATGGGATATACAAATATTGAACGTTGTTCTTTGTTTTTGGTGGTAAGTCGTCAGATGCTCATCAGGCATGGGCCATTTTTGAGAGAGAAGAACAAAGAAACGCTCAAAATGAAATATGGAGAAGATTTTGCTCAAGAAGGGGTGAGTTAGTTTAAATGATGGATAGGGGGAGGGGAGAGCTGCTGGTTCCACTGTACGACAGGGAGGCAGCAGCAGGCAGGCGGCTCCGCTAACAGACCCCTCCAACAATACTGTTTTTTAGTCATGTGGTCCCCCCTTCCTCCCACCTCCATCAGAGCGGCTGTTCTTCATTGTTGTGCATGAAACAACTTCACTTTGTCACTGCAAAGTCTTTATTTAAGAGTATAACATTATATACATAAATTACGGGAGTGACGTGCTGGATTTCTATGATTATTTATCACAGAGTGGTATTATGACACAATGACACTTATGAGTTAATTAAAATGGATATGTGACGCGTTATTAAAAGCAGATTGCCTGATTCCCTTCAAACACATTTTCTGCATATTGAAAACTACCAAATAGCATCTTAATTATCTATTTAAATTCATATTCCATGCTTAATAATACCTACGCCTACGAAACCAAATGCCAGGGCCTTCTTTAGAGACTCGGTTATGGTGATGTAGCAGCTCGGCATCGAATCACCTTAATGGTTAAAATTACGCATATCAAACGCTTCTACTGAATCAACAGGTCAGTCACACAGTTGGCGAGGTTGCTAATTATCTCACAAATGAAAAAAAAAGTTTCATCGACCATACTTAAACTGCAACAGACAATGCTGTAGGAAAGGATGTATATGAGGGTTACTTTCATAAAATTAAGTTAAAACCCCCCTCGAACACGGCTCGCCTAGTGACACCAATTCATCTAATCTCCTTCCATTCCCTAAGCTGCAGCAATGAAAAGTGCATTAGCATTCTGCCTTGGCGTGTATATCTAAGTGGCTTAAAAAGTGATTTGAAGTTGATTTGTATATAAAAGGCCCCTTTATCCGGATTGAAGCTCTAATCTGCTCGGTGTCGCATGACTGCTCCAGGAAACCCGTTTGAGCACCTTCATATAAGGCTGGAGTATAAGAGTATAAACGTAGGATGGCTGAAAGGAAAGCCTTTTTTTTTTTTTTTTTTTTTTTTTTTTACAAAAGCCCACTTCCTTTTACTGTCATCCTAAGGAAAGAGAGAGGGAGAAGTAGACAGTGAGTTACAACCGCGGCAGTGACTAATGTCGAACATGCAAATTAGCAGATAAATGTCACATAAAGAAACATTCACTCATGAACCAACAAGGATAAGTTTTGGGGACATTTAAGCCTGATCTAGTCTGGGGTGAGATGGAGATGCCGCAAAGTGGTTCAAACTGTGATTACACTGGGCTACATGTGCGTCGAGGGAGGTCTGCAGGCCAGATGTTTGGAATGGTTTTTATTCTTATACTCGTCCCCCTCTTTTTCCAAGTTCATCATACATCAAACTTCTGATTGGTGACCGCATTTCATCTCTCCCGCGCTCGAAAAAATATTTAAACAGCCCAGCAGGCAATGTAAGTTATATGACAACCAAAGAGCTTATTACTTTTTCTACTTGCAAGTTTCGATGTGCGTGCGCGCGCGCGTGTCTTGGGTTATAATAAATGGGTGATAATGGTTTCACTCATTGGCCAAATTTGTAAAGCCACCCCCTTAGAATGCACGTTTAAAAATATTATTATGGATTACATTTATATGATTGTGAGGGGAGTCGTGTAAAAAGGTAACCAAATGTACAGAAATGTACTACTGCATTTTGAGAGCGCATTTGGAGAAAGGAGGAGGAGATGCGGTTAGGGAGTAGGCTAATCCAACCGCCGGGTAAAAAGGGCAGTTTTAGATGGCTCATATTCCGCTGTAACTGTATTGCACCGTGACACCAGCTTTGAACAGCAGAGGAGCACCAAACCCGGACGCACCCACAGCATCTGTACCAACACATCACTGCTTCAGGGTACTTCTCTTCTCTCTGCAAGACTGGATGTGGAAACAAGCGCGCGGCCACTGGGAAAAAATACTCTGAGCTGAACACGTTTACAGAGAACAGATTCTGTGATGACCGTGAGATTCCGCAAGTAATATGCGCAACACTGTGGATTGTCCTATTTTTTTCCTCTCCCTTTCTCCTTTCTGCCCAGTTGTGTTTCCTTATTCATTGTGCGCCCTATGAAGAGCATTAACTATCCCTCCCTCCAATCCTATTGAAAAGCCTCCGAAAAAAACAGAGGGAGATGAGAGCAGCAAATCCCTTTTTTATTCCCCTCGTAGCGCTCAATAAGAGAAGAATGTGTTGCCTATCAGTCACCGAGGGGATCAAGTCTTCGGGACTGTCCCACGCGTTCAATGCGCCGTGCAGAGCATCACTGAGAGAGACAGAGTGAAGAGGACTGCAGCAGCAGTAGCATCCTGCCTTGGACACTTCACATCATTTAGCAACCTGTCCCCACTCCAGATCCATTTAAGTCAATTAAGGCTGTCTGCTTCCCTCACCTTTCAAGTCCTCTCACTGGACTGCGGCGTGGTGAGTATCCTTGCACTGTGGTGATTTTTACGATTTTATTATTTTACTAGGAAATATGAAAATGTAGTATGATCAAAATTTTTTGTAAGAGACCGCGATAAAAACATGCAATCAGTGCTGTCTATTTTTTCTTGTGTTTGGACTGCTTATTTATTTTGAGGCATATTTTCATTGTTACAAGTTGTAAAAAAAAAAAGAAGAAGGAAAGAAAGAAAGAAACAACAAAAAACCAAACAAAATACAGAAACTTGACTGACAAAAAGAATTGACCTCAGAGAAATTTAGAACTAGGCTATAACTTTTTAGTAAAGTCCCTGACAAATAATCAAATCTGAAATGTTGACATTTTCCTCCCCACATTTAAAAAAAAAATCCGAAGACACGATGAGGAGTCTGGCGCTGCTTTTAGGTGTGAAAGCCGCTTGCATCCTGCTGGTGTCTTCGTTCTCGGGGACAGGGGCCGTCAACAACAGCGGTCGTTGGTGGTGAGTAGCTACATCAGAAAACTACAGTATGTGATGATGTATTCAATTCATTCAGAAAAAAACACCAGTTTAAAGAATGGTTTGAGCAGGGAAGACCCTGTTGCGCTACCGTGCGAACAGTGTTTTATTGGGCTACCGCATTTTCAAGCTGCATGCTCAGAATAATGTGTTAGTTTTGGCACCGGTCATGACTTCTGTTCAGCCTTTGAAAAAAAAGAGCAACCACATGATATTAAAGCTTGTGGGATTTGAGCTGTCGTTTCCAAATTGCTCCACGTGAGCTCAGCTATAAACTTGACTATTTCACTTTTCTT
Organism: Rastrelliger brachysoma; assembly: GCA_024605115.1. Taxonomy (NCBI): domain Eukaryota; kingdom Metazoa; phylum Chordata; class Actinopteri; order Scombriformes; family Scombridae; genus Rastrelliger; species Rastrelliger brachysoma. The sequence goes on along the minus strand of JANJYP010001927.1, from coordinate 5,053 downwards.
TAATTAAATTTATTGTCTTTCAGTGAAAATGTCTACAACAAATTATCTATTTAACAATGAACGAATTACATTTATAGTAATTGCAGTTTAACTTGTTATCTGCAGTATATCAAATCTATGCTCTCTCTCGCTCTCTCACTCACTCTGCCTCCCTGTCATTTGGATAGTGTGGTTTGAACACGAGACAAAANTAATTGCAGTTTAACTTGTTATCTGCAGTATATCAAATCTATGCTCTCTCTCGCTCTCTCACTCACTCTGCCTCCCTGTCATTTGGATAGTGTGGTTTGAACACGAGACAAAAATTTTCAGTCCAATATGGGATAAATTAAATATGGATTTACTTCTCGGCTGAAAGGAATCCCATACGAGGTCGTGTTAATCTAATACTGTGCATTCCCTCTCTATATAGACAGGGGCATAGGCCTGCAACTAAAACTGCCAACGGCGCAATATTTTGTTATAGAAGACACAAATAAAATGGGATCTGGGCAGTTTTGCATCACATTGTGTTGCTTGTTTAAAGTTCTATAAACTGTGGGTTGAGTTTGTTGAGGTAATGATTTAACGAAAGATTTTTGCGGTGTCATTAGATGGTCAGCATTTACGCACAACGTCAGTGCGCTTTCAAATATTTAGAGTGTCAGCTGAAATACAAGAGAGCGTCAAGAAATGAAGAATAAAAACTCCGAGGGGTTTTTGAAATGAATAAAGCATCCAAAAATACGAGAAAATTATTAATACTTTCAAGCCTCACCACACTTCTGTCTGGGTCAGTCCTCTTTAACAGGCCGAGACTCGCCGCTTTCCGGATAGTAATGCTGAACAGGAGACGTAGCCATTACACTACACATGAATCAAAACATGTTGACACGAAAATCTCACAGAAATTACCAACAGATAAAGTGGAAAATTATACATCATGTGCACCGAAACACTCAAACAAGCAATGTTCTGAAACCTGACCACCAAAAATGACTGCTGCTCAGTGATTCAGTATTTGTGTGTGTCAAACTGAAGAAGCACAGGTGCCATATTTGGACACAGATATGAACACGATACTTTAAAAACGCCCAATAACAAAATATTTTCTGGTATAATTTGGCAGAGGGAAACACTGCAGTACATTGAGTTATTAATATTAATATTTGTATATATACAAAAAGTTATCAGAGCAGGGGTCTTTATTTGTTACTCATGACATATAATATGTTTAATATAATCATTTACATATCTGTCAGAAAGCACTTTGCCTATTGTATGAATAGGAAGGTCCAATGTAGGTTTGGTGATGGATAAGATTACATTTCATGAGACCAGTCTAATGTCTTTTTAGTGTATGATTATTTCTTTCCAGCAAGAGTGAGCAGTTAAGGGTCATGCTGTTGTTTCATCCTATGGCATTATACATGTATAATCTAGTACAATAGCCCAAGTGGGTTGTGTAGTTCAACACAAATTTGTGAAGGAAGGGTCATGTTTGGTATTCTGCCGGGCCTTTGCATCTCACTGTGTGTCACTATTTATTGGGATAATATATTGAAAATGTTGCATTGTATCTGGTTCAAGACCAAGTAAAAACAATGTATTGCAGGTTTATACTATTTGCCAAGCCTGAAACCTGCTTTTTAGCTCAGAGACTTACAGTCTCCTCGTGGTCTTGGATCAGCGTGTGCCACTGTTTGTTATTATAGTACATAATAAAAATTGTAATTTTAAAGTCACAACTCTTATGACATGCCAACACACATCAGTATAAGAGCTCAGAGGGTCAAAGAAGGAGCTACATGCATAAACTGCCAGCTCCTTGACTCTGATTTCCCCTTTCTTTGCATTGTGCCAGGGGTATTGTCAATGTGGCCTCCTCATCCAACCTCCTCACCAATTCCAAGAATGTGCAGTTGGTCCTGGACCCAAGCCTGGCCCTACTGAGTCGTCGCCAGCGCCGGCTGATTCGGCAGAATCCTGGCATCTTGCATGCCATTGCCGCTGGGCTGCACACTGCCATCAAGGAGTGTAAGTGGCAGTTCCGCAACCGGCGCTGGAACTGCCCGACCACCCACAGTCCAGCAATATTTGGCAAAATTGTCAATCGTGGTGAGCCTCTCTTGTCTTTCTCTTCAGGCAATATTTGGACAAGTTTGGCCAGGATGTAATGGAATCTCTTGTACAGGCTTTTTTCTCAAATTTTTTTTTAAACTTGGGGGAAAAAAGGGGCAAATCCAAGTCATGATAAAAGTCTGGATCAGGCTCTAATGGGAAGTGTTGATGTTGTTTCTTCAGGTTGCCGAGAGACAGCATTTGTATTTGCCATTACCAGTGCAGGGGTGACCCATGCTGTGGCTCGCTCCTGTTCAGAAGGGGCCATTGAGTCATGCACATGCGATTACCGCCGCAGAGGTCCTGGAGGGCCAGACTGGCACTGGGGGGGCTGCAGTGACAATGTGGACTTTGGCCGGATGTTCAGCCGTGAGTTTGTAGACTCAAGTGAGAGGGGCAGAGATCTTCGCTACCTCATCAACCTACACAATAATGAAGCTGGCAGAATGGTAAGGATTTGATACTGAAATGTACTGATCCTGTCACAATTTAGATAGCTTCAAATGTACTTGTGAATTCATCAGTAGCGTCTGGTCTTCCTCTCTGCAGACTGTATCATCAGAGATGCGCCAGGAGTGCAAGTGCCATGGCATGTCAGGTTCCTGCACCGTGCGTACTTGCTGGATGCGTCTACCTAGCTTCCGCACAGTTGGTGACTTCTTAAAAGACCGGTTTGACGGTGCATCCAGAGTTGTTTATGCCAACAAGGGAAGCAACCGAGCCTCTCACCGAGCTGACCCCCGTCATTTGGAACCTGAAAACCCAGCCCACAAACCACCATCTGCCATGGACCTTGTCTATTTTGAGAAATCACCAAACTTCTGTTCCTACAATGGCAAAACGGGCACTTTAGGAACTTCAGGAAGAACATGCAATAGCTCTTCTCCAGGCCTGGACGGATGTGAGCTGCTTTGCTGTGGACGAGGGTATAAGACCCGGACTGAGAGCGTGACTGAACGGTGCCACTGCACGTTCCACTGGTGTTGCCATGTCATCTGCCTGAACTGCACCAGTACACGAACTTTACACCAGTGTTTATGATGATCAGTGGACACATGGGTGAATACAGGTATATGTGAGGAGCAAAAGGAACGCTTCTTAGAAAACAGGTAGATAGGTTAGAAAGCCACTGGCACACAGGTGGTTCAAAGCATTAGAAAGAAGCTAGAAAAGCTTCAAGGCGGGTAAACGGATACAGGGAACTTTCTCATACAAAAATTCAATCAGTATTTCTGAAATTAGGAGATGAAGAAAATCACAATTATATGAACAGGGTATTGAGGGAGTATATATGCTTGCTCCTTGCCTTTGATGCTAAACAGTCTTAAGAGGGTATTTAAATACTACAACCATCCATGTAGAATGGATATCATCCGCATCCCTCAAGTGTTTACACTGTGGATAAACAGAAATTGAGGTAAAGGGACAAAATGATGGGGTGGCGAATGGATTGCTGCAAGCAGGTACTACTAGAACCTTCTTCTCCCCCAGTGAGGGCAGAAACTGGACACAATGTTTCACAGATGTTTCTGTGGCCATAGAGCCACAAACATGTCCTCTCATAAACTGGTGAAGACCTCTAACAAGAAGGAAGTTATTCTTTTTAAAAAAAAAAAACCTGTGTTTTGCTTTCTTTTGTTGAACGTTGGCTTCTCTCATATGAAACTGTGTGAAGTTTATCTCCTGGGATGGGCTGCTCCTAACTTGTGTATTTGGGTCCTGGGTGCAGCCCAACCACTTATAATTTCCTCACCACATTTGCCCTTTTTATTTAGATTTCTCTGGAGTTGAATACACCTCAACCCTGCCTGACTTACCACAGGATGGTCCTGATGTTACACGACTGGGACCAGTACCCGCCAAGGAAAACAGAAACTGACTGATCAAATCTTACTGAGGCAAAGTAATTTGAATGTATTATCAATACACTGAATATCGTGGCATGACAAGATGTAGTTTGGCAAATCTGAGGAGTCAACATTAAATAAGTACATGAAATGTGACCTGCAGAAACTCAGCATGTTCCTAAAATGAAAACTGATATCATTCTGAAATGCACAATGAGAAAAAAAGACACAAAATTCCTGTTTATACATGTGTGTGGTGTTAAACTGGTCCAGGTTTAAATCAGGCAAATGGTGTATCATTTCAAACTAGGCTGTAAGAAGTAGTTAAGTCTAAGATAAACATTTTATTTTGAAGAATATAGCCTCTGCAGAAGAAATCATACTGTATCAGCTAAAAGAACCAAAATGCTGTAAATATAAAAATATATGAATATATTTATTATGATGTAATTTGTAAGTTTGCTGAATGATTAACGCACCTGTCAATGGCTGGAGAATATGCTGTCATTAGTGTTGAGTCAGGGGATATTTTGATTTGATGTCTTTTCTATTTTGGTGTAACATAGCTGACACAAGACCAACTCTTAGAAACTGGACATTATCACTTCTTTGCTTGTTTCCTGTATAAAAAACACTTTTGTTTGGTCATGCACTGAATAATTAGCATTTTTATGAGTGTAAATACAAAATATTTATTTCTGAGGATTTTTTATACTGTTATAGAGAGATGTAAGAGAAGACATTTTTTTTAGATAATAAAAAGATTTAGGTTCCAGTTGGTTTTGTATTGCAAGATAGAACAATAAAGTCTATATTTTCAATTAAGTTGCCCTCTTGAATGTGTCTAAAGATGCTATTATGTCTGTTGTAGATTCTGTGTTTGAGATAGTTTTGACAACCAACCAAGTGAACATATAAGCCTGTCCCTGGGTGTCCTTTGCTTAATCCTATTACCACCACCAAAGCAGCCTCTTTCTCCAGCTCACAAAACATCCCTGCATCTGTGCTCTCAACCACAGAGATGGCCCCTGCTCATCCAGCCACATACCTTATTTTATACAGTGAAGGATTTTACTGCATTGACTGTTTTGCTTCCTTTGCTTAAT
>JANJYP010001914.1:0-16777 GCA_024605115.1 Rastrelliger brachysoma | reverse complement strand
CATGCACCATTACTGTTCCAGTACATAAATACTACTGTGCATCAATAAACACCTCATGTCAGCATTAAAGAGTTAAGTTGGAAAATTACACTAAAAACACCTAGTAAAATAAAAGAAGCAATTGCATCCTGTGTAATAACCAGTTGACCTAACATTAAACAGCAATTTTGTGCATTGCAACTAAACTAGACCAGGCTAATCTGATGTGTAGAGGAATATGGATTTGAATATTGTAAATATTTGATAATCTCATTGTTTAGTGTTGGAGGAAACCAGATCCATGTCAACACAGTAGGCCAGACCAGACCAGTGCTGTACAACCTTTGCTCTAACCAACAGTCATGCAGGATTTGTCCTCTTACCTTATGATTAAGTGATGAGATGGAGACATCGTGGCCAGTCAGCCTCAACAGATTCTTATCATGTGAGACTACCACTTGTCCGTCACGTGTCATGAAACAGTCCATTTCCAGCATGTCTGTGCCCTGCTCCACTGCACTGGTGACAGAGGAAAAGATGCAGGAAATACATGAGATCCATACATTATATTTCTAATAATACTTGAGTGTATTTGGAGTATTTCACAGTTTTTCCTCAGAGTTGTATGACACCGCTTGAGTTTAATATACTCACTTTGTGAATGCCTCCATGGTGCTTTCTAATTTTTCTCCACATCCTGGCAACAAACAGATGAGTCAGGGTTCATGATGGCAGCAGAAGAACCCCAATCAGTCCCAATGTATATACAATATATATAAAACTGAGCCTCTTTTTGTCAAGGTTGTGTTGCTATTAGGCCTTTTCTGTAAATATTCATGTTGTTAGTTTATTTGCTAAGTATTCAAATATCTTATAAAAATCTTGATACAGCCCTCTTCTTCACTGCAACACAGGCAATGATAAGTAATTGTAGTCTATCCCCAAATCCTTTTTAAGGCCCTTATAATAATAGTATCAGCCTCAGTTATGGAAAGCAAAGACCCAAACAGACAGGAGGGATGCCTCTGTCTAATATCCAATAATTTTATGACTTTGATGCATTTCCACTTTGAATCCTCTGGTCCAGCCTTAGTAGCATTTGAGCTGGTAGCCCAGTTTCTTTACCTGTCACACTTCCACTTTCTTCAGATATTCGCAACCACTCACAAAACATTCCCTTCAAATCTGGGACTACTTTAGCAAGAAAGTGGGGGAAAAAAAGAGTTTCTCACTTCAAGGTCATATCAAAAGGTACCATGATACACCTCTCCAACCTTATTCCAAAATTACACTGCCCCTCAATGGCAGCTATAAGGATTGTTTGGGGACAAGACTGTTTACAGATGGCACGTGGGACTCAATCCTCAATCAATACACTCTTACTCCATGTACGCCCAACATGCACTCTTACAACCAAAGGTAGTTCACTGTATCTAAAACCAAATTACCTTAAATGCACCTTGATGTTGACAAATTTAAATGCAACTGTCTCACTTCTTCACGTGTGTTGAACATGTCCCTCTTAGGTTTGGCTTTTCACATTAGTCTTCAGCATGTTCAAACCATTTCAGAAACTCATCATTGTCAAACTCAACCAAATCACTTCACGGCCATATTAGATTATTATTCACCTGAACTGAACTGAACGCATTAGCTTTTGCGTAATAACTGGCTTGACAAGCTATCTTACTAGAATTCTGCTCCTCCTCTAGATTCATGCTGGATTAGAGAGTTATTAGAGTGTGTCCTGTTCTGTAGAGAAATCCGTTATACTATCTGAGGAGCAGAGAGTAAATTTTACAAAGTGTGACACTTATTCTTTTCACTTGACTTAAAGAAACCCAGTACAGTAGTCTTCTAGTATACATATCCCTGCCCCACCAATTTTCCCCCTCTTCTTTTCTTCCTATTTTATCTTCTTTTTCTTGACATATGCTTTTTTCATGACAATGTATTCAGTTACTTTCATAGCACCTTTTTGCCTTGAGGGAAAAAAAGGTGCTACTAAGGAAAATAAAAATAAGTGGCTAAGAATAAACAGAAATCTATAATCTATACTTTCTAGCCAGTAATCCTTCTTGACAGCCAGACTGCAGTGTGAATGCTTCTGTTTAGATTACAGATTATTTGATCAGATTTTGAGCCAACTAGCTTTATCTGGTATCTCTTCTTTTGACAGGTGCCCACTTACCTCCTCTGTGCGAAATGTGTCTGGCAAAGAAGGCTGTACGTTTCTTCCTGTGGATGATGTGGGGGTTCTTCAGCAGGTACATTGAGGTGAGCGTGTATCCTCCCAGTGCTGGGAGGATGTAGTAGAAAAAACTACTCATTCTTTTCAGAGAGTCTCTGAAAGACCTCACTGAGTCACCAACAAAAAAACTGAAAGAAAAATGTCTTTGAACAAATGTCCTTTGTAATTTTAAAGTCAAGTACAAATCCAAAGCTTGACTAAAGTCAACCTGTAAGTAACGTTGTTGTTCTGTCTTCCTTGGAAGATAAAAACTTGACAAACTGGTAAGACAGTTCGTTCCAACAAGGTGTCACAGCACAGAAATTCCACACCTTTCCTTCCCTGCAAATCTTCTTAGTCTTAAAGACATTAAATCTGCAGAGTTGTAAAAATTAGTTAATAAAGCACCAGCTCATGGCACTCACCTCACCTTAAGCTCTCTCTCTCCCTCACTGGCCTCTCCCCTGCCTGTGGCAATAGGCATACTTCACCTCTATACACTGCTTTTGTACAGCTGGGACACTAGTGTGCATGTCATACGAGGTTACTGAATATAAAGTAGCGTATTCTAGCACAACTTCTGCTTCCAAGATGCATGGAGAAGGAAAAAGAAGTATATTTTATTCTGATTGGACAATGCTGCTGTCAGGTGGAAATGTCATATAACATTTTGAACATACCGTATTTGGTGTGACTGTCTGGGCACCTGATGAATAGTCAGCAGGTCACAATGTGCTGTGGTTAGTTTCTATCAATTAGCGGGTGGGAAATTGATCACTTAGCAGAAAATATACAGCACCACTTATAACCAAAATCCCAGTGGCGAAGCAAAAAGAAAGAAAAAAAAAGGAAGAGAAAGAAACAGCTACAATGAAAAATTAAAAAGTCCCGTGAATAAAGTCATATCCGCAGAGGTAAAATTTCAGCTCCACTTGTAGTATAAAGAAGAACATTGCATGCTTGCAAACACTTTTCTAGAATTTCTCTTATTCTGCTTAATTGTTGGAAGCAGGTACTAAATGATCGACTAACCTCCAGCTGGTACAAAAAAATCAGGAAAATGAGAATTATTTTCATTTATTTTGCTTTCCAGCTATAATATGTAAACGTTCAGATTACAGGTGAGTTGAAGAATGGACACTGTTTGTAGTAGTGGGTTTGGCAGAGAATTGGGCAAGACAAAGGCTGTACAGCAGGTTCCTTAACCTGTGTGTATTTGACAAAGGATGTGGTGTAAGATGTGACGATATGTAAACTCAAAGGTTAAAAATATGAAAAACATTTTGGCTTGCACACTCATTATACATGTAGTACACAGTCAGCAGAGTAAAGTACTGTATTGTTTGCATTCAATGGCAATGCTGGATTGTGACAAACAATGGACCAACAGGCCGAGTCTGCTCTAAAAGATTACAACACGTCATGTTTTCACTGCAGCGCAATGCAAAACTTTCTAGCGTTTTCTAACATTAGCAGGTTTATGACACACAAAAGATATGTGTATCCTGGTTGACTTTAAACATGAATCATGTTTGCATACTTTTCTGTTTTACAGCTCCCATTTTCTGTCATCTTGTTCATGGTCAAAAATTCAAAATGTCAATGCTGGAGGGGGAAGCCGTGTTGAGACATGCTAAGAAAAATAGGTAAAAGCTGTTGTGAAATGCTGTGTAGTTCACACAACTCTCTGCTATGCTTTGATAAATTTACTCTAAAGATCAAAAAAAAAAAAAAAAAAAAAAAAAAAAAAAAAAAAAAATCACACACACAAACAATAATAACAGTATCAGGAAATTTTATTTAATTATATGTATATAATTCTGTTTCTTTGTTAATCGTTTAATTCATAATACCCATAGAATATACAGACTATAACCCTCAATAACTCATATCTCTTTGACAATCTACTTATATCTTCTTTTAAAATAATTCCTAATAAGATCTTGTAGGAGAAATCAAAGAAGAAAAAAAAACCTTTCAGAAGGTTGAAAGCACAGCCAATAATAATTATCACGCCCATAAGAGAAATATGAAAGAAAAAAAAAAAAGAAATAAAAACATCCTAATAATAAAAAAAGATACAACTTTAACTCCCTTTTATGTAAAAAAAAAAAAAAAAAGAAAAAAAGAAAAAAAAAAGAAAATACATCAACTCACCAATATAACAACAATAGCAATAATAAGAATAGCCATTTAAAAACAACAATATCTGGAAACAGGCCTCATGACAGACAGGCCATTAGACTCGTGAATACCATGTGAATGTATACAGTGCGTTTAAGTGCAACTTCCCACAAACACACAGATACACTCACACATGCTTGTTTTTGCTATACATGTGAGGATCATGACTCCATAGCATGTTGTGAGGACCCTCCTAGCAAAACCAACTCAGTCAGTGTGACTGTGTGTGTGTGGTGTGTGTGTGTCAGGTGGATTGTGGTTTTCTTGGTTCATTCTCATGGTTACCCAAGTGACATGTTTGGTCTGGTGGCAGATCAGAGGGTGGGGGAAAAAAAAAAAAAGTGAGCTGGGCCCAGCTGACTTGGGTCCCAATATACATATGTAATGTATACAAAATGTCTGTGACTGTATTTTTTTTGTTGGTCAAAAAGAAATGATGAAAGCACAGGTAACTGCAGAGAGAGCGCCCAAGCTGTGAGGAAACAGTACACACTTTCAAAATACACACACGCGCATACACACATGGACAAGAGAAAAAGGAGTCTTGGCTTTATGTTACTGATACACAAACACTTGTACACAGACATAAATTACTGCAGACAAAAAAAAAAAGCACACACGCAGCAAGTGAAACTTAAAGCTTATAGCAAACAGAGACAGGAAGGGAAAGACCGACCCGGATGACAAACAACAACAACTTCGATGGGGAGCGAGCGTGGCTAGAAAGACAAAGTGCAGGCGTGCTGATTGAGAAGTGTGATTTGCAGCGAGTTTCCTGCTTGTACGGCCGCCTGCGGGACGTGGAATTTCTGAGGAGGGAGGAGGAAAGCAGCAGCAAAAAGTCATTGATACGGATTAAAAGGTCTTCACCAAAGAACATAAAGTGGGAGGAAGAAGAGTGAGGAGGAGGAGGAAGGGGAGGAGACAGCCCTTTGAGTAAAGCGTGGTGAGTGTTGGGAGGGTGAACAAAAACAGTGAATTTCACCACATGCACCAAAAAGCTCCACACGCAGGGTGCTGGCTATATGGCTTCTGAGAGAAACAGCCTGTGACATTGAAAAAAAAAAAAAGGCTGCTAAAGGGCAAAGCCAGTGAGCACTCCAGATCTGGGTCTATTCAGCATCACAGGCCTGCCCTGAGAGAAGATCCAGTGCATGTGTTGGTCCATTCTTTTTTACTGGGCCCAGTGCAACAGGCAAATATGTTAGTACAGACTGAGCTGGACCCACATAGGTGGCACTCCACCAAGCAGCACTTAAGTACAGTCACATCCAGAGTGAAGAGAAGGGGCAGGGGGGCAGAAACTGACAGGAACAATACACATGCCACTGTTAGCACAGCTAGCCAAGCAGGCGTCCTCATAAGATTCTTGACCTATAGTGAGCACATCACCCCAGCACTTAATCACTCACACTGAAGAATAAAAACATCCAGCATGTTAACAAGTAGCCGGGAAAAACACAACAGGCAAGGGAGCACAAAAAGAAACAAGCAGAGGAGCAAATAAGATATATACACAAGCACAAAGTGATGATGGTTGCTTGGCTGTAGTTGGATTATTTTGTTGTTGATGACTCTGTAACATACATAGTTTTCTCAGTAGTCGTAAAAGAGCTGCAGTTCTTGTAAAAGGTCACTGAGCTGCAAGGAGAAAGATCATGATCTGAAAATACTTGTTGGAAATTGCACTTGTTCTTCTCGAGAGTGGCCACTATCAATTCAGGAATAATAACATTTCTTTTTGGACCTTTCACTGCCAGTTAAGTGCTAGCCTGCGTTCGCTATAGACATCCTGCAAAAAACGGATTGGAACACAGAAAAAAAAAAAAAAAAGAAAAACACGGTGGTGGTATGACTGAATGCTGATGCTGTCAGCCCATTTTCCAGAATAGGTGCTTCCAAGAAATGATTATGGGACATTAAGAATTAAGGAGGTTTAAGGGTGATGGACACAAACAGTCAGCTGTTGTGTATTTCTTACAGGAATGTAATTTACTATAGGAATGCCACTGACATTGGATCAGCTATTTGATGTTACCATTTAGTGGAAAGGGGAAAAACAGTACAGTAGTTTGTTGAACGAGTGTCACAACTGTATACTTGTGGTATTTGTGCTGCCTCTACTGATGCTGCAAATTCCAAATAAATCATCATTTTCTTATGTTTTGGGTCTCCAATTTTACTGCTAATCTAAGTACTATAAGAAGGATTGCAGTAAGAAAAACTTTTCACGTGACAATAAATATTCTGGAAAATTGGGCTAACTGTGGGTGTCATTATTGTAATATCTGAATCAACACACAGTCATGGAAACAATATTTAAGAAGGTGTTTGTTTGAATCTAATTTATTCCAATTATGTAGCGCCTCCCGAATATAACCGTTTGCTAGTTGTAGTTGTAGGTCGAGCAAGAAAAATGTGTTTAAAAACTGTAAAATTCAAAAACAACAGATATTTCATAGTTGCTTCCCAAACAAGTTCCTTGCATCTCTCTGCCACTTTGGTTAATTTCAGGAATGCATGCATTCATATGAACATCATACACAGGTTTNTTTTTTTTTTTTTTTTTTTATAAAAAAAAAAAAAAAAAAAAAGAGCGACAACAAAGAAATCTATAAACCTGCCGACATGCCAGTAAAAACATTGAATGTTTGTCTCAAAATCAAGTGTTCAAAAATGACTTGCAAATATAAACCCCAAAACATACAAATACGACTCTGAACTGATCCAAAAACACTCAAACAACGGTGTACAAACGAAAACTGCGACAAGCACACGTAAAAAAGAAAAAAAAAAAGCTTTTATATTTTTGTATGTACATACACACACCTGATTAGCATCCCCGTTCTTTTAGCCCTCGTTTTTTTTTCTGGTTCTAATTTACATGGAGCAAGACAAGAGAGTTATGGTGTTGGTTAATACAGTAGTATGAGTTATATGAGGGAGCGCGACTGGGAGGAGAGACAAACAGGTGGAGGAGATCTGAAAAAGATAGTTTGATGAGAAGAAGACATGGGAGAAGAAGGGTAGAGAGCTACTGCAGGAGGGACATTAAACAGGAAAATAAATGCGTCATGAGAGGAGTGAAAAGTCCAACATGGACAAAACTGAAACAGTATGAGTACAACAGACACGTCCACCCCACCCAACCACAGAAATCAAAGTTAAACTTAGCTCTCTTGCAGTAGAAATGGAAAGATAAGCAGTTAAATGTTCATATTTCTTCTGTTGTTTTTTCTCTTTTTGTTGGTTTGTTGAAGATGCTTTTTTTTTTTGTTTTAGCATGTTGTTTGGGTTCTTCTGCTTCCAAGCCTCAATGTGGCTTTGACACTCTTTAGGGCTAAAAAAAAAAAAAAGAAAAGAAAAAAAAAACAGACTTAGAAAATCAAAATGTAGCAGGTTCTGACTTGAATTACTTTCTAAAGACCATCCTTTCAAATGAAGCATTTTTGTAGATCATGTGAAGTCTCTTTTTTTTTTTGCATGTTTTGGATTTTTACTCAAAGCTTTTATTGCACTTGAAATACTATGTGACAAATTTAGTAACTTTCCTGCTGTCTGTCCTTGAATAGATAAATTCTGTTGTTTAATACTGTGCATGCAGATAGCACATTCTAACTGGACAATATTAGTCTGTAGGTGAGGATTTGTCGCTGTGGTTTTGTGCTTTTATCTGATTACATCACTCAGAAATCAGCAGAAAAACTATGTTAAAGAATGACTCTTACATGTTTATACATGCCGTCACTGTCCTCTTGTAGCTGTGACACTAAACTGGCTCATCAGCTGTGGAAGTTGCCACTAAGGAAGTTTAGGTATGTTTGAATGTTTTACTGACATCTAGTGGTCCTAAATTGCATGTATCTCTACTCAGAGAGCTAGCATTTTGAATAAATCAAATTACACAATAAAGAATCTAGCTTTCTGTTACAAACATGGGCTATACTTTGTAGTTATTTGCTTTGGACAACATTGCAATTACTTATCATTACTATTTATTAGGGGTGTGCACCTCTCCAATATAAGATTTGATACCTATCTTCACATATGGAGTAGGATCCAATTCAGGAATGATAGATTTTAAAATGTAATGCTTCGGTTCGATATAATAATTCCTTGTTAAAAGTAAAGATTCACTGTACTTCATAAATCAACATAAGTCAATCCCATAACTGTAGTTTTGCTTAATTTCAAATAGATATTTTTTTTTATGAAAGACCTGACTTCAAGTATTTTATCATTTTTGTCAGCATTAACATGAGCTCAGAACCATGTCATTGTAATACACTGCACTATGAGACAAAGCCTCCCATGTCTCATTATGTCAGTGCTGAACCAACACAGGAGAGTTTAAGCACAATCTGCATCCAACCTGACATTTCCAGAAAATATTAATTTTGGAAACAGATGGTTATTTTAATGCAGCTTTGCTCCTCTCAGCATGGATTGACCCTAACCTAACACTAACCATAACCCAGAAGCCCATACTGATGCACTCGCACCTTTTAAATCAAAACCAGCCCTACTATTTTTCATCTGTGAGTTCCTGTCATTGCACAACATTCTTATGAACACCATTAAACTACCACAGGCGGCTGTCTGACCTAAGACGTAAAATGTTCCAAAACACTCATGTGCATGAATTCAGTCTAATGTGTTCATATACCTGTGTGTCTCAGGAGCCTTGGTAATTTTCCTGGAAACGAGCAGTTTCCTCGAAGATCAGTTCCTTCAGCTTCTCCTTGGGAAGGTCATCCAGCTCCATAGAGAAAGTGAAAGGCTCCTCTGCTACCGGCTACACACACACACATAAAATATCACTTTACAAATAAGTCTTGCAATGTCTAAGTGATAATAGATTTAGAAATTGTGTGTGCTAATTGTTTACTTCTTTCACACTGATGCACCATTCTCCACACAACTACTGAACTCATGAGATCTGGCTGTGTGCACGTTAAAACAGCAACTGTGGTGGTTTAAAAAAAAAAAAAGAAGCTAGGGTTGCTGCTTTGTCCAAATGTGTTTCAGATACAAGAAAGAAAGAGAAAAGCAGAAAAAGTACAATTTGATGTGAGCTGTGTGCTCCCATAATTCCTGTGAAGTTACAAAATGCAGTGTTGATGAGTGCATATATGGAAAAGTACTAAACAAGTAGTCCAGTAACTCAGCCTGATTCTGTCTATATTTACATAAACTAAGATGTGATTAGTGATTATATTCTTTAACCTCTCAAAGCTTAACTGTGGAGAAAAACTCGGCACTAATTGCATTCCAAACTCAGCTAAGAGGCTTCCCAGGACTAAGTAGAGAGGCTCACAATTAAATCTTACCTTGTGGTTGAAAAACAATGGCGACAACATGCCCCTATATGTTTGAATAACTAAGCTTTTCTGCATCCAACACTTGGGCACATCTCAATATGTGGTTGACTTGAAATAAGAGTTGTGTTTCTTCACTCTCAAATTTTTAAGATGGTGATTGAATGATTGTTTAAACCTCATTGCTTTATTAGAAGCAGTGCAACATTGGCAGGGGTGATTGGAATTATCTTAAGTTGATAGCTTCATCTGTGTGTGTGTGTATGTGTCTGATCGTACCTCATCTGTGGGATCGTAATACTGCTCCAGGTAAGGATGAGCCAGGGCCTCCTCAACACTGATGCGCTTGATGGGGTTAAAGGTCAACATGCGACCAAGCAGGTCCAGAGCTGCATTAGATGAGTAATGAAAAGCTTCAGTCAGCCACCATGTTGTACAGGAACATAACTTCAAACCTTATTTATTTTTATATTTTAAAAGGCACACTTTGACACTTTTAACTATACATTTTAAAGAGATAAAATATTTTAGTCATCTGGATCTGAAGTTCAGATCAGAGATCTGGGAAATGAGGTTAATTTTTTTTTACTGGTTTTAATCGCTGTGTCTGTTTGTTATGGAGAGAAGGAGACTTCAGCAGATAATTTAGCTCCCAGTAAAAACTTCCTTAATGAAGAACACTGAAGCAATTTTAACAGAGATAACCCCACGCTACTTTACAATGTGATCAAACTACGTCTTTTTCTTTTTGCTGCTCAGAATGAGTGACCACTAGCGACAGAAAATGATATATTGTGCATTTATATCTTTAAACTTAACTTCTTTATCCAACATAGTCATATATTAAAAGCCCATTATGCAAAAGCATATTCAGGGTCATAACTTGATAGTGTTTGCATTTTAAAGAGGCAATTCACAGGGACCATTAAGGCTACTTTTTCTTTGTCACTAAGAAAAACCTTTGTTGCTTGAATCTGCTGCTGACTTTAATGATAAATACAGAACTGTGATCAGGCTTCAATGCACTTTTAGCTTCCACCTATGAACCCAGATTAGCCTATAGGTCTTACTACTTCCATTAAATATTTCTAGCTTGATCCCTTGATGTTCCACATCTACAAATGAATCACCTTTTGAGTCTGCCTTGTAGAAGAGCTTCTCCCAGGGGATCTTGGGTTTCTCAGGCAGGGACTGCAGGTAGTTCCTCGCCTTCATGTTGATAATGCAGTTCAGATCCTCTTGAGACGGAGAGCCGAGGACGCCTGCACAGAGGAAAGAGTGAGGGGCACTTTCAATATGGCTTCTCATGTTGTTAGTATTTTATAGTAATGAGGGAAAACGTTGTCTCACCAAGTATGTGGTTGAGCTGGTCCAAGTAGTGTTTCCCAGGGAAGATGGGCTTGTTGGACAACATCTCAGCCAGGATGCAGCCCACTGACCAGATGTCGATGGACTTAGAGTAGCCCTGAAGCACGAACACATACGAACAGTCAACGAACACTCTGTTCTAATACAAAACCTACACCATTTCCAACAAACTCACGCCTACCTTGGAGTTGAGCATGATTTCTGGAGCCCTGTACCAACGCGTAGCCACATACTCAGTCAAGAAACCTGTGTGGTCGTGCTCAGGGTCAGCTATCCGTGCCAGGCCAAAGTCACAGATCTGTGGACGAAACAAAGGGTGAGAGGTCAGAAACATCAGTCACACATTGGGTCTTGTTTTCCCTCATAGCTAATAAAAAGTTATAGATACGCCACTGCAGACTGTTATGTAATAGCTCCTCCGAAGTCAGGGCCCGTCGGTTTGGCCTGATGAGCTCAAGCTAACAAAAAGAGTATAATCTTTAAAGAACAACGCTCAGTTCAGCTTAGTGTTGTACACAGACAGAGATTGAGAGAAACTATGGGTTAAGAAGGACCCAGCAGACAATTTAACCTCACAGATTAATCTGAACATGTTTTTCCTGACTCTTTATTCTCGCATATATTTTCCTTGGTCAAAATTAATTTGAAAGAAAATGTGTAAACCAATTGTTTTATGTTGCATTGCACTCAAATAATGCCTATACTGAGTAACATTATTTTATTCTTTCTATGTTTTTGTCCCAGAGTGAACAGTATCAGAGAGCCACTGCAACATGTGCTGCCTTTGTTCTTCACTCACTCCCACATGATTAGTTAATCCAGGGATTGATGTTTAGCGGCTGAGAGTTCACGAGTGTACTCTGAAGCTGTACAACACAGCAAAGAGAGCCCCTTTCCACCAAAAAAACAAAACAAAACAAAACCAAAAACCCTGGAAAAAACAGCATACACATGTGTTATATTTGAATTTCTCTTTAATGGAACAAACTAACCAGAAGTGAAATTAGGAATGGATCACCTCAGTTTACTATTACTTTCAAAACAGACAGCCATTTCTTGGATCCTTTTTTTCATGACACTACATCACTGATCTATGTTTAATTCACCCATTATCTGAACTGTATGCTGTGGACTTAAAATTTTGTGGTCTCCTGCAATTCTCAGAATGAATGCCACCAACTCCCAGTGACTTGACTGGGCATAACTCACTTCCATTTAGCTTAATATTTTGTAGATCATGGATCATTACTATTTTCACCTTATAGTCATTCAGGTTTGAAAGATGAATATCCGTGACTGGTGAGGTGAAGAAAGAAGCATAGCCACACCCCTCACATTCAAAATATTTAACTTCCTGTTGCTGTGTTGTGTTATGAAAAAAGTCTTTAGGAAAAAAAAACATGCTTTTTGATTCTTATGTTAACAATACAGAGCAGACAAAAAAAGGTATTAATTTAGATCCTTATGTGAAAGCTCCATTGTAACTTATTGTCAGTTATCTGCTAAAATAAGAAACTACAACACAATGGAGTAAATCTTTGACAGTGCCAATCATTTTTAGTCTTGTTTGTGAATAATATATGGTACTATGGATTATCTACCGATTCAGAGTTGGACTCAGTATTTATAGACTAAAAATATCATAGCTGTACAATAAACTATACTATTAAAATAAGATATTTAAACCTTTATCTGATATCAAGCTATGTAACAGTTCAGTTCTGTAAAAATAAAAAAAAATACATTAAGCCTGTTCAGAATGTTCTGTTGATAATATTAACTCCATTTCCTCATCGTGATGACGTCAAATTGTTTGAACGTGCCCACAAACAGTCATTGTTGCTAAGATTTAATATTTGATAAGATTATATTTCGGGTAAAGAACGGGGAAAAGAAGTGAAATCCAACTCTTGCTCTTGAAGTAGCCTCCCAAGCTACTGGAAGTCACCCAACATGTAGTTTCTGGGAGCTAACCTATTAGAATGGGCTCACTGGGAGGAAAGCCTTAAAGAGACAGGAGCTAAAATGGCCCGTTTCAGACAGAGGCTGAACATATATAAAAGGGCCCTCATAAGACAAATAAGGTGTTCTTTAAAACTATACTTCATGTAAAGATAATTCAGTATAAAAAAACATTTGTAACTGTGAAATATGCACAGTCACCTTTAAACAGTAACTTAGCTCCATAAGCAGAGCCACAGCAAGAGCAGAAGGACTCGGGTCAGTTCATCACCCATATCCAACATTCCTGGGATTTTTGGTGTAACTTACTTCTGGTGCTGCTTTGAGATAAACTTATTCGTCTTGTGTAGCAAACTAAAAATAACCATTTCCTTTCAATTCGCTGTGAGAAATTTTAAAAACACCAAAAGTTCTCTTTGTTTCTAATGTGTGAAATCAGGGGAGACAAAAATACACCAGTGATGGTGGCATGCGTCTGTGTGTGTGTCTGGGACCACAGCTGACCTTGAGGTCGCAGGTGGTGTTGATGAGCAGGTTGGAGGGCTTGAGGTCACGGTGCAACACGTTGGCCGAGTGAATGTACTTGAGGCCTCTCAGGATCTGGTAGAGGAAGTAACAGACGTGGTCGTTGCTCAGCCTCTGGCTCTTCAGCAGCTTGTACAGGTCTGTCTCCATCAGAGTCTGCACGATGTAGCTGGGAGCGCGCACAAGTCAAGAAGAACAACAGCCAGACTGATGGAGAAACATAAGGACTCAAGATTTTCTCCTAAATTAACAAGCAACCCATTTAAGAGTCGTGAATCATACTTCATATTAAACCTGCAGTGAACAACTTTTTAAAAAATTTAAATTCCATGCAAGTTAAATCTCACCAAATTTGCCCCTCCAAAACACACACATCGTTGATTAAGCTTATGACTACCAGGAAAATCTCTCTATATTTCACAGTATATTTAATCTGGTATTGGGTTTAACATTCCTACACTGACTGGATGAATACATACTGCTCATACTCCATGGGCAGAGCTACAGCAACTTCCACTGGCCAAGAATGCTAACTTCTGGTTAGCTCTCTGTTAACGTGAATGGGGATAAAATTAAAGATAAAGTTAGTGGACAGAACCAAATAAATTCTGATAGTAAAACAAGTCAACTTGCGAGTGTTGCATGACACTCATAAGAAGTTACCCAATATTTGAGGTTTGCAAACGTAGCAACAGAGTAGGCTGTAGTGTAGCCAGTGACATAAGCATGTGTCCAAGCTGTTTTTGTAATTACTATCACTACCAGAGGGGGGAGACAAAAGTCCAACACTGCAGCTTTAAAATAAAACTTCCAACTTTTGTTCACAAGATTTTGAATATTAAGAGCGGCAGCAACATCTCTTTTGGTTCAGCTTACAGCAGCTGAGCAAAAGGATCATTTATCTGGTTGTCTGTATTTACATCTCGTAGAAAAAAAAAAAAAAAGAGAAAACAAGAATTAAAATTGGTCGAGTTGGTTAAATAGTTGCAACAACTCTGGTGCAATAAAATTTGTTCCTCAAATCATACAACAACAACATCCTTTCACTAATGTCTGTAACCAAAGCAACTGCTTACTGAAAAATGAAGTGTCTAAAAGACACTAAAAATTTGGGAGAGTAATGCTCCTACTACCTAAGCTACATAACCAACAAAAACACTAACTAGCATTGGTGCCATCCCTGGATCTGATCACATCTGCTCTAGTCAAGAGACATCACAATTCAGCAACGACACACAACAACAAAGAGGTGCAATGAGGCAGATCAAACAAAACCAACACAAAAAGTACAAGGACATCTTACATTTTTCAGTGGACAAAGCAGCTTTTCACAGACAAACTGTCAGGGCAGCAGCAACTCACTGACCGGCCGTGCCTACAGTACGACTGGTCACTACTGTCACTGCCGCTGTCTGGAAGCACCGACATGAATGATAACAGCGGACACGCTAATCAAATCTGAACCAAACGATCCATTTGAGAGGGTGTTGTATAAACGTAATTAGCAGGGCAAAGCTAAAATGACATAAAACACACTTCATTTACGCCTTCAGATCACTGAGTATTTGTTACATTTTAAACTCTGAAATACCGTAACATATACAAACATGATGCACAAACTATAATTACCAGCAACACAAGAAGCTCAAACCAATCCAACTTTATACTTAATTTGTAGCCTAAATTCAGTTTGAAGGCATTACTATCAACTGTACCAGTGAATTTATGGTTTCATCTAATCTGAAGCTGTTTAATTGGTCGCGTTCATTTCACCATGCATCACAATCATTTATGACAACAAGATACAAAAAGTGTAACATAATAAAAATGTTGTCATGGGAGTATTCTCATAGCCTCATTAAAAAGGTGATATTTCATTGTACCGGGCAACACATGCATGAAATGGGACAAATGCAGTGAGACTTTTCCTGTAAAGCACAAAAAGGATACACATCCCTCATGTTGTCAATGTGCCGTGCCCTGAGAATGTCGTTGATGCCGATGATATTCTCATGGTGGAAACGCAGCAGGATCTTGATTTCCCTCAGTGTGCGCTGGCAGTACGTCTGATGCTCAAATGGGCTGATTTTCTTGATGGCTACACGCTGGCTTGTCAAGTTGTCCAGAGCAGAGCTGGATAGAGAGGATGTGGAAAGAAACACGTCTCATGTTACACACTGCACAGCTTGCACATAATGACGGTATCAGAAAATGGGCTGATAATAGGCTCTAAAAGGGCGTTGCAGCAGGTCTGCACATGTGACACATGTCTTTCTGCTGTGATATGAAGTGAAGTATTGTAGGTGTAGGACTGAGAGTAGGTGCAGAGTCAGTGTGGTGTAGGTGGAAAGTAGATGGAGACCAAGCACTACTGTGAAAAGATCTGGATGTTGTGTTTCTGGAAACCTGGAGATTACTGTTAATGCTTCGGAGGGTTTAGGGCCCAGATTTGATAGAAACCAATCATTTACTCAACCAAAAAGACACCCTCAAAAGAAACAGCCACAACAGTTACTTCACATCTTTCCAACTGATCAAAGCATTTTATCTTATTACAAAACACAGTTCACGTGTATTTTCTCTAATGGCTGAAATACCTGACATGAACAAACAGCAGTGGATGCATACACTGGTTAAAACGGCATCAAAACACCTGGTTATGGTGGAAATCCGCCATTAATACGTTTTCTTCCATTGTGGGTGTAGGCAATGTTTACAAACACCAAATGCTGCAACAGTGGAGTCACATGACCACGATGACACAAACACAACAGCACTATGCTGTCACACTCCTGTTTAAGGAATGACAGTGATCTACACTGTTGTGTGGGCCCATCTCTCCTGCTAACATCCACTTTGCACTGTCACATTTGATTTTGTTCACGTTTCAGCCTCGATAGCGATGAGTTGGCATCGATATCAAGTGTAACAGGGTTGCTCAACATGCTCACACAAGGCTGTAGATCACAGAACAGCGATAACACGGGGAAGGGCCTCGCTATAATTGACAAATCCCACTTGCATCCTCTGCAGCAGCCTTTTTGCTGCAGGCTGAATATTTAGCAATCACACTTCAAGTAGAAATAATTGTGATTGGGAGGCTGATGCCGGACGTGTGAATAGGCTGTAGCTGTAACTAACCAACATTTGCGGTAAAATGCAGTTTGCAAAAGATTTCTCATCGGATAGCAAACTACGTCCTGCGCAATCA
>JANJYP010001911.1:0-13665 GCA_024605115.1 Rastrelliger brachysoma | reverse complement strand
GGGTATAAGTAGTCATAATGTATTATAAGCCCCATCAGTCAGCTTGTAGTTTATAATTAGTCAAGAGCACTCATAAGACCCTTGAATTTATAAATCATTACAAGCTAGATTCATAACTGTTGAAATAGTGTGTTTATGAGTGCAGTGGTAATGCATTATGATTGATTATGATGAATGTTACAATACACTATGAATGTGCTCATAATGCACTATAGAACTTTTTAAGGCAAGCAGGGAATAGTCTTACCGTCTCATAGTTATACCACACAGCATCTGGGATATATGCCTGCACCGTCTCCACACCCTGCAGAAAACAAGACAAAAATATTATCTCTACATTTGAAAAACAACGGCACTTTACCACTGTATCTATAATGTGTAGTAGGGTTTATGTTTTCTATTTAGTATGGTGGGTGGGGATGTGGGGGGGAAATTATTGGTGTCTTGTCTGACTGTCTTTTTTCTCTTTGTCAAGTAAAATGTATCAGCTGTGAGTGTGTGTAAGAGAGAGAGAGAGAGTCTGTGAATGCAGGAGTGTGTGTGTGTGTGTGTGTGTGTGTGTGTGTGTTTGTTGGCATGAGTCTGTGAAAGTGTGTGTGCCCTCACCTGCCTGCATTAATATTAAAATACCTCGTAGTGTGTGACAGTGCACACACGCAAATGGTGTGTGTATGCGCACGTCTCTCTGTGTGTCTGTGAGGCCTGCTTGGATACTACAAGAGACTGGCTGCTAACGGGACCGGCTTTAAATTGAGGAAATACATAGGCTGTAATGAAAAAGGTAGGGAAACTGTGTTTTCTATCAAACTATTTATTTAACTGTTTTTTTTTTCTATCGAACCATGTGTCTATCAATCGATACATATCGTTATCGAATTATCGTCCAGCCCTACTAACATGTCAATCTTACAAGGCTAAAGATGAGGAGAGAAGCAGCTATAAGCTACATATAAATTACTGTAAGTTAATAATACATTAATAGGAAGATGCTCACATTAAACAAAGTTATTTCAAAACTGATGATCATCTCATATAACATTTCCACAAAATCCTTGTGACATTTCAGTCTACGGTGTATGATGCAACATATGATGGAAAAGACAGCATTGAGCAACAACTGACAAGTGACAACCTTTGATGGCTTAAGGTGGTGGACAGACAAGACCAATCAATAGCAGAGGCCATACCTTTGATAGTGTGATCAAGCCTCTGACAAGGCAGATCAGAGGGAGAGAGAGATAGAGAGAGAGAGAGAGAGAGAGAGAGAGAAATGCAGGGGGACACAAAAGAAGAAAGCGTGAGCTATTGGTTCTTCTCAGAAAAGATGAAATTGTGAAATATATTATGTCAGCTGTGTAGGCCAAGGCTACCCCCCCAAAGGCATGAACATCTCGTTTCCTATCTCATTTCCTTTCTCTTCTCAGCAGCATGTCCTATTTTGTGCCCTCTGAGGCCTATCGTTAAGAGCGAGAAAGAAAGGTGACAAAAAGCCAAGAAAAAAATAAACAAGTAAAGACACAGGAAAAAGGGATGATTAAATAGATGTAAATAAGAACTAAAAGTGACAGAAAAACAACTCAAAGCTACATGTTAAGAATAAGAGTATTAATAAAACATATAACTATAATGGTCTGCTTACCAAATTAAATGGCTTAATGTCCTCTTTGGAGGCCACATTGACAGTTTGAGGCAGAATACCTGTCACAACCACTGCACAGCATGTAAGATGACATCCTGAGGAAATGGATGCTGCCCCTATACCTCGTTTTCTGATGTCTGATTTGCCCGCAGCGCCTATCACTCACTCTGTTGACTAATGGGAAGGGACTGCAGGACTTAACATAGCTGCTAACTGTGATTGAGAGGGACAAGGCATGAGGCTTGTATCCTCATTTAGAGTACTGAGGCTCTGTTAGCCATAAGGTACAATTTGATCAGGTGAGCCAAAGATTCATACTGGCAGAACGATCAGATGGTTGTTGAGGTAGATGAGAGGGGCAGAGTGCAGCACAGAGAGTGAGTGAGTGAGGGAGAATGTGAAAGAGATATGGGATGAAATGAAATGGTATCACAGGGGTGAGTTGATAGCAGCTGATTAAGAGAATGCAGATGAGATAAGGGAGCCAACGTTTGATGAAAGGATGAACTAAAAAGAGAAAAGGGAGTAATGGGCAAGAAGAGGGAGTGTGAACGCATGGAATAAGACCAGAGGGGGTAGCAGAGGGAGAGAGAGAGAGAGAGAGAGAGAGAGAGAGAGTCAGGCGATCTTTCCAGTTTATCACAAAGATCAAGGTTAAAGCATCTACTGATCTGAGTGATAGACTTAGAGTATCATTAGAAAAAGGGAGAGGCAGGCAGCCAGAGCAATAAATAGAGAAAGACAGAGAGAGATGAGAATAATGAAAAAGGAAAGTGAAGGTAGGATGTGAAGGGTTGTTAAAGATCAGCCCGTGACCCTACTCAAGTAGTTGACACTATCGCTTCACTCAGCCCTTCTCAGCCTGATGCATGTGTAACAGATAGCAGGTACTCTTTACTCAGAGCCTGAACTTACTCTGGCTAAAATAACAGCATCACTGCTCAATATCCCCCTGCTACCACATCAGATTTGGAAAGAATAACGTTGAAGTGATGTGGCAGAGCTCTCAAATGTTTCTAAAGCTCACAACACTGTGAAAAAATTATAGATACAAAAAAATAGCTTCTATTCATAAGCTCTTACATAGGCAGATCCATTTTTTCCCTAACTTTGGTGTTTCTATTATAAGTCAGGAGTGTACAAAAGTGGTGATGGGGTTAGTATGGAGTCTCATCAATATTGATTAAGCAGCACGATGCATCTTTGGTGCTTTGTTTTGGTTTGGTATAATCCAAATGCATGGGCACATGAACAGCTGTTACTTAGAAGCTTACAAACCTTGTGCATGTTATGTTGTCCAAATTGATTTTTGATTTGAAATCCCTCATGCAGAGAGAGAGACAGAAAACAACTAATATTATTCCCAACTGTTGACATGTGACTACAGAGAGTGACGCTGCATACAGAGCTGACATAGAGTGCATAGAGTGCATAACAGACTTACTTTTGGATGTCCCCTTGCAGCCTATGGTTGCTTACATTGTCACTCACAGAGTCTCCAGACAAGTGGACAACAATACAATTAGCAACTGTGCCATCTAATTACTTAATAAATTTACTCATAATATATTCATCTTTCATTAATTATCAATCCACTTTGGTACAAGAAAGAAAGAAAACACACACATCATAGTATATAATTATTCTGTTTCCAACTGTAATATGCTGTGACCTAAAGTTGGTGAGCACCCTTCCTTTTCCCTGTCCCAAGGACATCTTGAGTCCTGAGGCCTCCACTTATTGTGTTGGTTAGGGTTAGTATTGGTTGGGGTTTATATTATATTAGAAATTTTTCCACAAGCACAGAGATTGGACTTACTTCATTCCTGGCCTGCTATGAATTTAATTCGCGTTCCACTATTCCATAATTCGCCAGAGGCCGTGCTAAATTGCTTATTAATCAGACCACTTTGACATGGCCACAATTTTTGCGTATGCACATGTACACACACGCGCGTACAAGCATGCACATTTACACAGACAAACACAACAGAACAGACACGCACACACAAATGTACACAAACACACACACATACTCACACATTTCTATCTGCACTTCTAATCTGCCAGTAATGAGGTCAGTGCTCTCATTAGAGCTGAGAGAAAAGAGGGAAGATATGAACGAGAGAAGAACGAGGGATGAGAAGCGGGGAGGGCAACAAAGAAAATCCCATGTCATGTTTTCCCAGTGGAGGTCAGGATGTGTGTATATGTGTGTTTGAGTGTGTGAGTTACTGATCATCCCATCTGCATCATCTGCAAGACACATTTCCTGTACATGTACTGCATTGGCATTTCTATATGTCCTGCATATAAATATCTACAGTGTGTCTAGATGCAAGTACATTCTTCATAAGTTTGTACATTTGTCTTTTCCATATACTGTATGTGTGTGTATTGTGGGCTATGTTGTTTTTGTGTTGACTGACTGGGTCCAGAACGGGTGTGATGAGCAGGTATTTTCCCCAGAGGAACTGGCGGTCCACTGTCCAGGTGGAGCTGTCAGAATAGAACCTTGGGATTGACAGAAAACAGTAAAAAACATCAATTACATACAGTATACTACTAATACTATACATACTATGAAGACTAATACTTATGTGTGCCTTAAAATTGTTCTATGACAACCAGTTATATGACAGCCTAGCAGACTATGTATGTTAGTCTGCCTTTTACCATTTTAACACGGCTTCCTTCCAAACTCAACATTCATTATTTAGAATATTCAATTCACAGTGTTTCAAATATCACACAGTGGTAAGAAAAATAGATCTCATTTTTAAACTCATAATTTTGATTACAACTTAGAACCTATCATTTACATGACTTAATAGTTACAATACTGTACATTGCCAGGTGCACTTTGTTTTTTTCTTTCATTTGTGTTTTTTCAAACATCTAGAAAAACTTCTCATATCATAGATTATGTTGTAAGGAAAACAATGTTCATATTAGATCAAAAATAATCCTGTGTTCATTTCTAAATTCAACTGAATAATTCCAATACTCAATTCCTCAAAGAGAACTTGGTAGATATGTTTACGATATTTCAAATCACTTACTCGTGCATGACAGGACGTACAACAGTCTCTCCTGTAGTGTGGGCTTTGTAGAATAGTGTGTAGAGGTAAGGCAGAAGTGTGTAACGTATCATCAGGTAATGTCTAGAGCTCTTTACAAGAGTTGAGCCAGCACCATACGCAGCTGGATCCTGCGGCTGGAGACAGAAAGATTAATTAAATTGATGGGTTGATGAAGGAGGGAGAGGAGGTGGAATAAAGATTTATCTTTTATACATGGGAGGGGGGGGTTAAAGAGAATTTGTTGAGGGAAGGGACAAAGTGGAGAGAAAATTATAAAGAGAGGGAAAATGTGTTGTGAGAAAGGCAGGGCACTCTATTATGATATTTAAAAAAAAAATCAACAATTTATTCATGATGAATAAATGGACATGAGCTCATTTTGGATGATTAAAATGGAAATGAACTAAGGACTCATCTAGTGCATAAGACACTGAACAAAATGAGGACTTGTGAGAACAAAATAAAGGGTAAAAATGTGTGAGAAAGAAACAGAAGTATGGTTTAATTTTGATGATAGCACAGAGTGAGAGGGTGATTAGCAGCTAACAGGCTGTGCTCCTCTCATCTAGCTAATCATTTATGCCTTCAGCACCTCTGTGAGTGTGATGAGAACTCTCTTCATGTAAATATGTGTGTGTGTGTTTGGATTGGACTGCATGGTTGTGTGATGCGAGCCATCGTATAGGGCAAAGCAAAGGTCACACATTAGCTGTCTCGTTCAGTGGAAATCCTACTTCAAATTCATCATCATCATGTCCCTGTCCTCTAGCAAATACAATCCCTCTTCCAACACACACGCGCGCGCACACACACATACACACCATTTCTTACACAACCAACTCCCCCACCCCACGAAACCTCCTTTCACTAATTCAGCACTGTGCT
The DNA here is from genome assembly GCA_024605115.1 of Rastrelliger brachysoma. Classification (NCBI taxonomy): domain Eukaryota; kingdom Metazoa; phylum Chordata; class Actinopteri; order Scombriformes; family Scombridae; genus Rastrelliger; species Rastrelliger brachysoma. The sequence continues at coordinate 8,058 of JANJYP010001911.1, read as the reverse complement.
ATTTTTGCAGCAGTGATGAGCATAGAAATGTCACATGAAGAATGTTGTGAGATCATCAATTTTCATGCTATTCATTTCTGCAAACTGACTTTTCTCCCTGGTTATTTGTTTTCATCTACAATAATAGCTCAGTATGCAATGTCAATATAAACACTCCCAGTGAATGCTTATTCTTGGTCCCTATGTGGCCTTATGACTATGATTTCACTTTGGTTTTGAATGCTGCATGAACTCACATACAGCATTCAAAGCCAAAGTGTGCTTGTTACAGGTAAACATATGTATTACTATAGCTTCTTTATAACCTCAATCATTATTAGACCTACTGAGAGGGAATTATAGGTTTGGGGATGTATTCACAGAACATTCACAGGCTAGAAATTTAACTAAATTAGTCCTAACTGTCAGGGTTAGGAGAAACTCTTAAAAATGAAGAATGTCAGTCCAAGCTTTCAAATCCCCAAATTTACAGCTCGAAAGCAAGCTAAGTCCTGCGTAGATATGCTGTAACTAACTATACATGTGACTATAAGTCATATATGTAGCATTACATAGTATTACATTAGATCAAATTTCCTAATGACAGACAATTTAGGTGGTCAAATTTACAGTAACAGAAAGCCATTTTTTGTGTAACACTGTCTGATATCAAGGACCTGTTACTTTGAAAATACATGAAATTTCAGTATATGCCCATTATCATTATAAAAATGAATATATACTATGTTAGCACAGAACAACAGAAGCTAATGGGGGCGGGGGGTCATGTTTCAATATCCACAGCAGCTATAATAATATTCAGCAGCTAATAATCCCAGTGTTCAACCTTAATCAGAGGTACTACTGCTCCTTTTGTACCACAGTTGTGCTAGTGCAGGTGTGATGACAACCTCCATGGATACTGACATAAGTTTATATACCCACTTGGATTTTATGGCACTTATGCAATGTTATGAAATGAAGGGTAAACCATGCAGGGATTTAGACCAAACAATAGCTGTGTGATAAACATATCTAAAACTGACAGTCAGAATTGTCAAAGAAAATGCCTTTATAGTACCTTATAACCCTGAGCATTATGGTTCCGGCTGAAGGGATAGAAAGCTCCCACTTGCATCCAGCGACGACATAACTCCTCACTGGAGTCGTCAAAAAATCCACAGATGTCAGCTCCGATCTGAAACACATGAAGGGACGACAGCTTGACAATAACCAGAAAGGTAAAAATATATCTGTACCAGTGTCTTAAATGTCAAATTCAGTGTATAGAATAATACAGTTGGCAAACTATTTGACAAACTCAGTGAAAATAGGACATTGAGATTTCCAGTAGATTGGGTACCACTTTTTCTGAAGCCCATGTCTACAATATAGTATCAGCATACTTATCAGCAATTATGGTACTTAAGGTCAAGTATCATAATATTTTGTCACTCACTGACACTTTTTGCAAAGCTATGCTAACCAGTCAGCCAAAGGATTGAGCTGCTGACCATGCTGCAATAGTGTCTAATCATCAGTGGTCAAAGATGTGTCAATTTCTGTTGTGACCCACTAAATATATAAATTAATTTTGCAACATTTTTTGGTTGTTCTTACATACAGTACTGTCACAGTGCAGGCTGGTGTCCTTTCACTTAATATAAAATGATTGTAATGTAACTATGATAATTACAATACACTGTGGTCCTTGCTCATATTATTATATAATTATTATAATTATATAATTATATACTTTACCATTAGATAATTTATTAGTCATTACAGAATTGCATTGTGAATATTTAATATTATTACCAATTATACAGTGCTATAAACACATTATAATGCATCATGAGAATGTTTATGATGCATTTTAGACATAGGCTTCTTAAATAGAAATTATATGCTACTAATGAAATAAAATTGCAATTTGATACATGTATGGCAGTTCAGAGAGGAAACAAGGAACTGTGTCTGAAATCAACAAATCTCTTTCAGTATTAAAAAAATGGCATTCATGTGAGATGTAAGCCACATATTTGTCTTTTAAAATGCCTTTCTTGATGTTAGTTCAATTCAGTCAAGATTTATTGGCAGACGGTAGATGCAGGCAGGAATCTTTATTTACATTAATTACACAATGGAGTCCAAGAAAGAAACTTCAGTCAAGGGACAGTCCACTGAGACTGCTTGCTTTCTATTGTTTACTACCAGCCGCATTTTACAACAGAGTCAATGGGAGGGAATCGATCCAAATCCCATTTCCCCTACTTTCTCTCTTGCGCTTCTCTCTCTCAGCATGTGTGTTTGTGTGTGGATGTGTGTACGGACTGAAGAACCTAAAATCTGCTTGACACAGTCCCACTAGGATACAACTAGCATCTATAAGACCACCTGAAGTGCACAGCTGGAGGAGTGTGTGTGTTTGTGCATTTGTGTGTTTGACTCCCTGTTGTTTTCTTACTGCTTTTTGCACTCTGCACATTTCAGATACACACAGTGCTGACTGCACTGGGATACTGGCTAGGAGTGTGTTGGAGTTTATGCTTTTGAACGTAATGCTGTTGTGGCAAAGACAACCAGTGTTCTTCCAGACATTTTAATGGATCTCATTCCAGACACACTTTCTCTTGCCTGCCCCTCTGTCTTTATGCCTACGCCTGAACATAGATCTCAATTAACAGTTAAATGCTCTTTAAAAAGGCAAAGGAGAAACTTTCAAATGCCAGAACTACATGTTAACTAAACTAACAAATATTAAGAACAGTGACAGACTCAAACTTACTCTCCAAGTTAGATTACATTATAGTTTTACACTTTTGCACGGTTCACCAGCATTTCTCTTTCTTGAGCAGTCTAAGCAACAAGTCTAATCTGTGTGTGTCAATAGATATTTGCTAAAATATTAACTGCATGTTGAGCACTTGGAATGCCCTTAGAGTTTTTGCTTTCCCCAAAATTAATTCACCAGGTGTTCTATGCCTATCAATACAAATAATACTTTTCTATTGTTTTCTCCTGTCACATCAGAGGGAAATTCAAATACTTTAAGTTTACGGAGAACAGTGTTTGCCATTCGATGAAAGTTTGCTACTCACATAGGGAACCCCAAACAGCCCAAACTCTAGCATGCCAGGGATGGCCCATTTTATGTCATTCCAGTTGGCAGCATTGTCCCCCAGCCAGTGACCTGAATACTTCCCTACACCTGGGAAGGAGGAGCGGGTCAACATCAGGGTACGGTTTCCTCCAAACACATGCTGCAACGCTCTGTGGTAGAGAGGAGGGGGTAGAAAGGAGACAAGCAGAATAAGTGTGTGTATGTGTGCATGTGTGTGTGTGTCACAGAGAGAGAGAGAGATAGAGATAGAGAGGTCATTAAGATAAAAAGGACATGGGGAGAGAAAGAGAGAGGGACAAACAGATATAGTATGAAACACATACTTTAGAGTGGAGGAAGATAAAGAGATGTTAGATGAGGGCAAAGCCAGAGTTAGTAGTACTTTTCCATCTTTGTTATACATTATTATTATTATTTTATTTGATGAGGAAAATCGAAAAAATATTGATTTCCATGACAATACAAAACTCTGATGATATTTACAATAGTGTCACCTGCCAATAATACATTTTAATTAGTAGATGGCCAGAGAAAAAGAAGGAATGAGTGAGAAAGAAGACAAAGGAAAGATGAACAAACTTTAATACCAAAGGAGTGACTCAGCAAGCCAGCTTCAGGTTTTATGTTATGTGCATGCGTTTGTGCATGCATGCATATGCGTGTGTGTTTGTGTGTATGCTTGTGTATAAGTCATGTTATCTATTATGCACGCATTTTGGGTCTTTTGTGTATCTTTATCTATACGTGTATTCTGTGGGTAGCACCGGTAATAATGGTAATAATATACCTATGCACTGATTTTGCAGTCAGTGTATATATCTTCTACAATTAACACCTAGGCACTACTAACAGATATTAACGGTATTAGAAAATGTGAAACTGGTTATATTTCTAAAATAAGTTACTCGACTCTAATCAGTTTGGGCACCTTTTCCGCTAGCCCATAGTACCTACTCCAGGTGGGCGGGGTCATCATAGCACAGCTTGTTATGCGTGCAAAACAAATACAAACAATGGAGGCAGTTGTGTACCTGCTGCTCAGCCTGTAGCTTTTTGTCACAAGCCAAGTGAGAGAGGGCTGCAGGAGGTGAGATGGTTCTTAAAAACGGTGGCTTTAATTCTTATATATTGATCTAAATAAAACAGTAAAATAAACACAGGCCAGTTAAAAGCTAACCTATAAAAAAAGTTTTCAAAAGCTTTTTAAAAGAGGACACTGAGGTAACCTGTTTAATTTCTAGCGGAAGAGAATTCCACAATTTAGGAGACCTTGCAGCAAATGCTCTACCACCCTCTGGCTCCAGCCTTGTCCTGGGCACTGAGAGCAATAGAAGGAAACAGATTTCACATTCATGGATACTTAGCCTACAAAAGTTGTTGTGGATAAAGTGAAGACTTTGAAGGTATGTAGGCATAACAGCTGGCTTTAGCTAAGTGGCTAGCCAAGTTAACCACTAATACTAATACTAATATGGTTGTGAGCCATCATATAATGTGTGAGTAAGAGGAATCTAACAGTGTATGGCATGGATCCATGTTGGGGACGGGGGTATCACTGAGCTAAAATGTTTGGAGAAACTGAGGTCCAAGTCAAAGATCACTCCCAGAAGTCACCTAATAATAAGACTTTTTCATAGTCAGTGGTAGCAATGGAAAGTAGGTCATCAAATTGTCTTCTGTTAAGAAGCCACCTTTATATTTAGGAGGATGATAAAGCAGGCTAAACAAAAATGATTTCTAAATAACAGCAAAGGACTACATAGTGGATGTTTGCTACCAAAATTTGGCTGTCCCACCTGTTGGAATGAATCCTGTCAGTTTTAAAGAGGGATGTACAATTCCAGAAAAGGTTGAAGTTATCAATGAAGTGAATGTTGTGGGAGCTACATATGCTGACTGGAGCCAGGTGTGCAGATTGAAAATGTGGCTTTATGCCGCATCAAACATCATGTCCATGACTCTTCAGTGGCCGGCAGTTGGTCAATGTCACATTTAGTATCAGCTCAGCTTGCTTGGTACCAGAGCAGAGCAGGCAGTAAAAATAGTACCTGGTACAAGGTACTACGCTTGTGGAAATGTAACATAAACTGTATAGAGTCAAATGGAGTAGAGTAGGGCTAAGATGAGGTAGTGGAAAAGTGCATCAATACATATGTTTTCATCTAGCATACTGCAAAAAGTAACATAATTTGAATATCTATATGTGAAAAATATGGATGTGAGCAGCCTTTCTCTATCCATGCATCCAAGCTGACTTGTGGGATATCTTTTAGCCAAATGTAATGGCAACCTTCACTTTTTGCAAAAAAAAAAAAAAAAGAAAAACAAAAAATATGTAACCACAATGCCACAATCATATTATAAACTGATCTTCCTCTGCAGAAAGTGAGGCTACATTTAGGGAAACAAAGGTTACAGTGGTGTTTTATTCAAATGTAAGAATTTTCACTGACATCTGAGGTACATCTGAAAGCTTAAGGCAATGATTAATTAGCATAAAATAGCTATGAATATACAGACTGCATTTCTTGATAAGTTAAAAAAAGATACACAAACCCCTGTGAGATTGTTGAGAACCATAAAACAGTGAAACATTTATAGACTTGCCTTGCTAAGCCGCAATCTTTTACTACTTTTTTTTACTTTTACTCTCAACATGAAACAGTATGTCTGTGTCAAGAGCTGTGCATTGCATTTGTTTAGTTTTACATGGTGTTATTTTCCATGAGCCTAAAACCCATTAGTGCAGGTGTGTGCTGCTTTCTAACTAATGCATTTTCCCATACCATCACCATTAGTGCATATTAGAATTCTGGCAACTGAGGCCGACATGACTCATTGTAAAATGACTAGCTGGGGGTGAAGAGACTATAGAATTTTCTGTTTTAAGATATATGACTCCTCCAAAGCTGACTTGTGACTGTCCTTTTAAAGGACAAATCAGACGGGTTCTAGTAGTAGACAATGAAATTGATCTATGTTTGCTTGTGATTTTGTAATGTAGATAAATATTGGCTACCTGTATGCCCACATCAATCACATGTAAACATAGAGTTTTTGCAGTAAGAGAGAAGTGAGTTTACCAGTAGCTTACTCTTTATCTGTGTTTGGGGCCAACGGCTTGATGCTAACACAATCAAATTGCTGACTAAAATGTGGACAGTTGACTAGAATTGTGGGTAATGTAGGTCCAGGGTTGAACATGGATGTAAAATTTGTGGAACAATAATAATAATTATTATTATTATTAATTATAAAAACAAAAGTCCACGATAAAGGGATTGTACCCATAATAGCATTGTGAATTGTGTAGCATTTGCACGTGCAATCTTTGCTGTTTCAAGATTCTATTCACAAAAGATTTTGTGTTAATGATACGGCAGCACAAACTGCCGATACAGATTTGCAGTTGAGTGTAATTGGCCCTTTTTGCATTTGTTTGAGTGAATAAAGCAGTTCCCAGTGTGTCATGCCTTTCCCCACATTTCAGCACATAGATTAGTCCATAATGACAACTGCAGAGTGCACAAAAGCCTCAAATTGCATGTCTTAAATCAGCAGAGGTATGCACGCATAGAACTCTCCACAATCACAAACCAACTTTCATGTATTTTGCTGCTTTTACCTATCAACTATTACACATCCATAACATAGCCTACTGAAATGTCCATCAGAATAATCTACAGCTATAAATGTGACACAGGCAGGTCCAAAATGTCTTAGATTGAAATCTGAATATTACAATAAATATTGCTCAGATACTCAGGTAAGATATGTTAAAGTAACATCAGCACTGGCGGAGGGATACTCTGGTGGTTAGAGCACATGCCACATATACAGAACTCTGCGGCCGACCCCAGTTCGAATCCCGACTGGGACGGTTATTTGCTGCGTGTCTTACCCCCCATTTCTCTCCCATGATTTCCTGTCTGATAATTTTCAAATAAAGGTGTTTGTGCCACAAAAAAACAAAAAACAAAAAAAACAACAACAAAGAAACAAAAAAAAAAACATTGGCACTGATGTTCTGTTTGTGTAAACAGATTCCAGGTGTGATTGTTATTAATAAAGCAACCCTTATTAATAACCCTTACACAATGTCTGACTGAAGATTTCACCCTTGATATCATTCAAAATCATTCAAGCCTCATAAACTTGAAGATTTGAGTAGCGAGAGGCAGAGGTAAACGAAAAATGAGTGTGTGCGTAAGTAAGACCAATTCTCTGAAGAAAATACCCCACCCTGATTGCATGTGATAATTAGGCCTGGCCTGTGAACTAGACTGATATTTACATAGAAAGGGGACAAATTATACAGAAATTATTTTATGGATTTCTCAGGTTCTGCTTAATCAATTTTGACTTATTTAACTGACCACATTTTTTTAGGTGTAAGAGATGTTAAATATCAGTTGCANTGCTTAATCAATTTTGACTTATTTAACTGACCACATTTTTTTTAGGTGTAAGAGATGTTAAATATCAGTTGCATTTTTTTTTACTGGGCTTTAGATGCATTAGCATAACATGATTTTAAAATATACAAAAACATGCACTTCCACCTGCATTCACAATGTACATGGCATTATNTGCATTAGCATAACATGATTTTAAAATATACAAAAACATGCATTTCCACCTGCATTCACAATGTACATTATGCCCACAAAGACTGAAAAGGGTGTAACAGGTCACTAGAACTACTATTGTGTATCCAAACAGCACATATCCATTATAACTCTACCAATATATCCAGTGAAAATTCATAGATGTAACTTTAGCCTACTTTATGCTTTATCAACTTCCATTGATTAGAGCCTATTGATGTAGATGCCTCTGTGGAAGTTTTTGTAAATGATGTTTGTCCCTTAACTATTGCAGCACCAGATCCAGATGCAATATTAATTTACATATCTTGGGAATAAGGTTTATTTAAATATTTTCTGCATTTATGA